>JALBCR010003918.1:0-105649 GCA_030710515.1 Abscondita cerata | reverse complement strand
GGAACTGTTAACTGCAGATAAAGTGACATACATACACCTAAATAAAAATGTACTGCTGCTACCTATAGGGTTAAATGTTAACCAAACATACAGGGTGGGGCACTACCAACGAACTATTCTGTAGCACTAAAACGATAAGTAATGTAAGAAATCTTATTTGAAACCACATTTTAAAAAATATTTTCGATTGCACAGGGTGCTTCAGAAAGACGTACTATATCTAAAGTTGGGTTATTTTAAATGGAACACCCTGTATTTTTTTTCTATTTTTGAATTGTAGAATAAAAAATAATGTATGTTTTTTAACATATCCCTATACCTATCAACTTACATCCGTTTCTGAGATAAACTGTTTTTACCTGATTTGCAGATCTCTCCAAAATGCAATAACTTTAAGATAAATAAGTACAACTTTTGTTTACACCACCTTAATAAGAGCCTTCAACATCCCTTTTGCAATGTTTACTATTATATTATGATAAAAATAGAGGGTTTAAATACTACCGCATAACGCTAACGACTAAAACTTAAATAACTTGCTTAACTTAACGGAACACCCCTGCATTTCTGTAGCCTGTTGAATCAGGAACTAGTTACCTTTCAATCGGTATTAGGGTTACTAACCCCTAACTTGATAGATTTCGAGATATTTTAAAATTTGCTAGTTTAACAATTTGCAATTTACCGCAATTTAAGTTACTCAGATATCAGTGAAATAAACATTTTTAATGTATGAGCCAATCCAGCTTTAAAAATTAACTAAAAATTTTTTCAGAACAAAAAATAACAAATATGTGCTCGGCGACTTTATGCCGGGCTCTAAGAGTCAGTCGAATCACGCCCATCTGTCGCAAACAACAGCGACTGTTAGTTTCAACAAAATCGACGACACTGTAAACATTGGGAACTTTGTTAAAACAATTTAAAAATAATGGTTTTCGAAATTATCGTATTAATATTAGAGCGATTTGTATTACATTCTTAGTTAACAGGTTAAAGTTTGTCGATGTTTACATTATGATCGATTTTTGATGTACCAAATAACGGTTGCTGCTGTTAAACATCAGTAAATTGTGACTGGGATACTAGTCATAAGCACATTTCTGCTTATTTTTTCTGAAAAAAATAAATATTTTTGCTGTAACATTTGAAACTGAAAGTTGCAAGATATTGTCCATATTGCAAATATTTCATAGGTAGGTAACTTGTGGACACCAGTGCATCGTAAATTGTTAACCATCAAATTTTTAAATATCTCTGAAAACTATCTGAGTTAGGGGATTGGTAACCTAATACCGACTAAAGGTAATTATTTCCAGCTTTCAACAGGCTAAAGAAATGTCGGGTGTTCCGATTAAGTTATTTGCTATTAAGTCGTCATGTTATGCGGTAGTATTAAAAACAATTCTGTACATCAAAACATAATAGTAAATATTGCTAGATGTTGAAGGCTCTTAGCAAGGTGGTGTAAACCAAAGTTGCTTGTTCTTATTTATCTTAAAGTTATTGCATTTTTTGGAGGGTCTGCAAATCAGGTAAAATCGATTTATCTCAGAAAGGAAGAAAGTAGGTATAGGAACATGTTAAAGAACATACTTACATTATTTTTTATCGTACAATACAAAATAGAAAAAATACAGGTGATGTATTTAAAATAACCCAACTTTGATATGGTACAGCCGTGTTTCTAGAGCACCTGTACAATCCAAAATATTTTTAAAATATGGTTTCGAATAAACTTTTTTATGTATGCCTTAAAATTTCTAACATAGTCGCTTTAATGCTATAGAATACCCGTTGGTAGTGCCCCACCCTGTATGTCGCTACTAAAAATACTCAAGACTTCAATCGAAATGATAGTACATATCCAAGAATGGGAAAATAAAAGCATTGAATAAAGTAAAACTTTTACTGCTCCTGTTGTCTAGTTCTGTTATTTATACCTGCCACAGAGGTAATAAGCTTTCATTCCAATGATATTTCTATTACGCAAATGAAATTTAAACTTTTTGTTCCAAATCAAATTTAATTAAATTGCATGGCATATGTGTAGTTCCATTTTAAGAAAACTTAGTTTTCAAAAAATAAATACTTTCGACAAACGCGCTAATGAAAAACGGTCCTATTAAATTCCAAATTTCATGTTAAAAAAGAGAATATTATGTCCAGGAGTAAACATTACAGAACAAAAAATTTGTTTTGTGTTTTTCAAACTAATGTTCTAGCGGTAAATCCAAAACTGTCATATACTGTGATGTACATACCTACCTAGGTATAACTTGTTTTTTTTATGTACAAGCAAAATATTCTTGTATTAAGTAAGTAGTATTGTACTTCATATTTCTTCCTAATCAGCACATATAAGTTAAAACTCAAGTATTTCATACAGAATACTGAGAACACACCAAATTCGTAGTCCACAAATGACAAAATAAATCTGAAAGATTACAAAATTAAATAAAAATAGATTTAAATTTTATTTAAGAAAATATACTAAAAATTAATCTATTCGAAAACTAGAATTAATTACAAATATATTATGCTACAAATATATAGCAAATCTCATGAAGACTGAACAGTTGCTGTTAAAGGCGATTTGACATTTGTAGCAAATGTCAATATATTTTGAATTTTATCTTGAGCCGATTGTTGACCAATCTGTAACTTTTCCTGTGCCGCTTTCTGATCCTTAAGGGAGATCAAGACGCGAATGTTGATCTTGAAGTTTAATCAGTTCGGCCGTAAGGGACTTGTTCTCATCAAGCAGCTTTGTTTTTCCTGCAGTTTTCTTGAATACCAAAAATTTTTTTAATCAATAAATTTTCTCAAACATTTTTACAGAAAAGTACTCCTAAGTAGCGCAAAATTGCTCAGAACTAAAACATATTTATAGAAAAAATCACAGGAAGTACTATACACAAAACGTAACGAGTAGAATGGTGTCTAACCTGTTACGTCAGTCGAAACATATGAGACGCTCATACCAGATGGTACGGTCAAAGCGCCCACTGTACGAACGTCCTTGCTTACAACACATTTAGGACACTTTCTGGGAGATTGAACTAAGGGACGATTGTAGCAACCGATATGGAAACCATTTAACATGATTCGCACACCGTCATCGAACCTGAAATTATGTGACTAGAGTTTCGAAATATGTGTGATAATAAAAAATACCGGTATAAGGACACACTATGCAAGTCTTGCAATTCAAAGACCTGTTTGATTTATTCTTCGATGGTTAAACCAACGGGTAAATTTGGAATGGGCAGTTTCTTCTCGGGTCAATTGGAGATCCAGCTCGTGAATTATCTTTGCTGGGAGGAGTGCTAGGTCTTTCCGCTTTTGCTTTATTTTTGGCGTCATGTGTGTTAGGAGGAGAACAATTTGACATAAGATACACAGCTCGTTTACGTTTCTAAAACAATATTTTGGAGTTTGGAATTTTAAGAAATAGTAATCATGCTAAATCACAACGTACAGGGTAATCCCATCTTTACTCGTGAAAAATTGAGGATTAGCCGTACTACGTCTTTTACGTTCAACTCTTTTTATTTTGCATCTCATCGTGTACGGCATGCGTTACGAGACCAAAAAATTTTAAAACTGATTTTGGATAATTTCTTCTAGTTGAATGGCCACGGTGGTTCGGGCGAAGTGCTGCCGGATGGAATGCGTCTAAAGAATCATCTGATGTCGAATTTTGGACCTGAGGGTGGGCAACGGGTGATACTGAAAGTTATAGAATAATTGCTTGTCTTGATTAAAGCAACACTACTTACATATTTTGTTTTCAACTCTGTTAGATGTTTTTCAAAGCGTTGTTCAAATTCATGTTTCGTTCATTGTAAGCGTTCTTAATGCCATTGACTTGAAGTTTTTTTTTTCGATTTCGTTGAGTTCATTTCTAATCCGTTCGGTTATTAGTTTCTGGAAAACAAACACAAATGATAAAATGGAGAAAATTTAATTATGGGATATACAAGTCCATGCAATACAAGTGCACTTGGGAAGAATTAAAAATGCTGTAACGCTCACAATAATACACAACCAAAAATATTTAGTAGTTTCATATGGTACAAAGTATAAAGTTAATTCAAGATATTATACATTACTTTACATGACACGTGAATTTAGTATTTTTGGGCGTGACGTAAATTATTGAAACATTTTTTAAACTAAATTTAAATTTTTCGTCCAATGATACAATCCAATTTTTTTAAAATTTTAAAATAATACTTTATTTCTACCTGCATAGTAATGATCAATGTGGCTTGTTCTAAAACTGTATTTTGGTCTGATTGATAAGAAACAAATCAATTACTTGAAATGAATCATACACTTAAAATTTGCACACGATTCTACATACTACGTCATTGAGGTACTATAAACAACGAAAGTAAAACAAATTCCCCAACAAAATCGATAAATAATATTACACAAAGAGCTTTTCTAGTTCTAAACGTTTTAAAATTATACACTGTAAAATCAACACAAAGCTTTAAAAACAATATTCGTGAAGCCAATTATAATCAGTATAAACAAGTATAAATGCAAGAACAAAAGTTTTTTATAAGCACCATAAGAGTTTATATATTTAGAAGTAAACACTCTATTAAAATATGAAAATTGATCCCAAGCTTCGCGAAACAGATCAGATAATAATTGTCATGAAACCTGAAAACATTATTGTACAATAACAGGGTTTACAGGTAACTCTTGTGTTTTCAGGTCGTTCTATAATAAATCATTGTATTGCATAAAACATTACTTTTGTCGCACGACGATTCTAGTTTTGTGCACAAGACCACCAAATAGTAATTTTACTCTAGATGTCCGTCTAATTAATTAAAGAACAATATAGCATGCCGTATACCCACCGGACGAGGTCTTCGTTTTTGAAAAATTTTTATTATCCATCGTGTCATTTAAAATCTTCTGTTTAAAGCCTTTAAAACACAACCACAAACGCCTCTCGTGATATAAAAACAAATCAACTATCACGACTGAAAGTCGCCAAAACTTTCGATGCTTACGAAATATGCGCGGGCAGGTCTAATTACGTTCACTCACCACATGCTTTCCCACATAAAAATGGTTCTTTACTAGTTTTTCACTCTGAGTTAGATATCAATACCTATGTCTTTTTTTTTATTCCTTAGATTTATAGGAGCTAAATTTGTTATTTGAAATGAAAATCATAGTAGGCGATGACATAAGTAAATAGAATATTTTTTCAATTTTTTACCGTTTTCATCGATATCGACAAAGCGACATGCTTGGGGCAAGTCTGAATCAACGTAACTTAGAAAACAGCACAAAACTTAGCGGTCACTTTCTTTTATTGCACTTCAACAATAACGTTTGCGACGGTTTAATGTAACATAAGAGATAGTGTCAAAGTCGATGACATCGTTATAGGGATATTCTCATCGGGCTACCCCAAACTGATGTAAACCAAAGCTATGCAGTTGGCGGTCGATAATCTCGTAAGAAACGGCTTGGCAAGAGGTTTCAAGTTCTTTGTGGCTGAGAAACAAAGTGTATGCACTTTGTCTACCTTCAAAATCATTAAAGACCATGTCTGTTTATGAACATCAAACACAATGCGTTCCGAAGCGAGCTATCCTGAAGTTGACTCGGGACAACCAGTTCAGTTCTGAGTCGTCAGGTCGAAAACAACAAAGCCAAAGCTATGAGAACGTTCAACCCTACCGGGCGTAGTTTAACTGCGGAGAAGAGTTCTCAATCTTTACAAATCCCTGGTGGTACCGAAGATGGATTACGGCTCATAGTGTACGATATCTTCGAGCAGCGCTAATCCTCGTCGAACGGGAGTGTAGTACAACGTGGGTATCAGATACACAATTGGGACGTTTTATACTACCCGAAGTCTAGTTTATGCAGGCAGAGTAGGGTGTCATGTCTCTTTCCAAAAGGCGGTTAATGCTACCTTCTCTCCTGCATGGCGAAAGTTCGCATATATAGTGCAGTCACAGGTGCAGTAACAACATCACAAGGCAGATGGTACCTGAGTTTGATCTGTGCGCATCGAGAGACATCTACTTTTACAATTTATGATAACCCTAATATAGTAGATCGTTCTATGATGCAACCTCACCTGCTGTATACTGCACTAAAGACAGAAAAATGACAGGAAGAGTGAGTCAGACTTGTGGTCAGCTAAGAACGATCATAGAGCCGGTCAACTGTTGAAAACGTCACAACTGACGTCATCGTTTCTCCTGAAAGATGCGTATCTCCGATCTGTAAGCAATGTCAACTTAACGGTTAAACACGTACTAGAATTTTCAACAAATAAGAAATGATCGACAAATATAATGACAAATTATGCCAAAAGTTGTTAAATTCATGCAGAAGCGCAACCCATTAATGAGTTGTAAAGTACGTCCATAAAAATTCAATGAGACAATAAAATTTTAGACACTGTTGAGTTCAATGACCATAACTACGTTAAATAAGTATTTTTTACTCTATTCTTTGCTCTAAATAATTCACGAAGGCCAGGTTACTAATGGTTACCGTTGAGTGATAAATATACTAAGTGATTATAGACCGAGATCTTGGTGGCTAAGGCAACAAAGCAATTTGATTGGCAACATGAGGTCGTGCGTTGTCTTGTTGGAATGTGCTGTTGGGGATGGTCTGAACATAAGGTACAATATGGGGGTCTACGACCTCCTGGATGGGGCAAGCGCAGCGGTCATGTTACCTCTAATGAAGACCAAAGGTGACCTACTTCCCAATAGCAATAGCTCCCCATACCATAACCTCAAACCGTGTGGTGCACATGCCTATTCATAGAAAATTGGGGATCTTTGTTCTTTCACCGCGCCGTCTTCACCCTTTGCACGACCGTCATGCATACCCAAACAGAATCTGGATTCATCACTAAAGACAATTAAATTCCATTCTTGGTCCCAACTTGTACCTGTTCTCTACACCACGCTAGACGATAACGTCGATGCTCTGGAGTCAGTGGTAACACAAAAGGGGATGGTATAGAAAAGTCGCCCAAAGGTTCTTATCCGTTCTATAAACGGTTCGCATCCCAATCGGCCTTCCATGTTCTTCAAACCACTGGTCCGCAATCGCCCGTGTAGAAGGGAAGCGGTCCTGTAAGCCAATAGTCTAAGACGGCGATCTTCGCGTTCTGTGGTTCTTTCGACGACGTCTGTACCTCTAAGCTCTTCGTGTACGGCCCTCTTGGTTCCATGCCCGGAACACAGACTGCCACAGTAAGCTTAAACTCCCTTGCTGTTCCTTAGCGGCTATATCTCATAGAACAAACCAGCCTCACGCAATCCCACAATTCTACCTCCCTATCAAACTCTGCTTAATTGCCGAAAATTATGGCGTCTTAGCACTGGAGGCCATTGCTCGAATTGAATTAAAGTTTCTTTGAAATGCAATTTAAATCGCTTAAATGACAACTGTACTTACAAATGCTTAATTCATTGTTTTAGGGCTACTTAATCGTAAGTGTTTTTGAATGAGGTTAACAAAACAACCGCTAGGGCAATATGGCTGAAAAACTGATCTGCTTTTATCTTAATATAAACAATATATTCCCAAAAAAAATTTACAAAGCACCTCTCATTATTACTAGGCGTTCTTCTTTCTATATCACTTAGTATACTCTATTTAACGTAGTTATGCTTATTTAATTTTTTAACAGTGTCCCAGTGTCAAAATAGGTCTTTGTTGTTAATGAAACAAAAGATAGAAAACTATACATTTTTGGAAAGGAGAATGATTGCTCTTCTCAGAATGAGATCAAAATTATAGGGTGTTCCATTTAAAATAAAACACATATTTTCCCTTGAATTTTTGACCAACATTAGTAAACAACCCTATGTTGATGAGATGAAATGCCAGCCAAGCCTGAAAATTTTTTTTTTTTGATAAACTAGTGAAACTAGTGAAAACCCCATCTCTTTGGAGCAATTAATAACCTGGGAATTTATGTTTGGGTAAATCAGTCACTCTTATTTGGGACACTCTGTATATAGCAAATATGGTAGGCCTGAAAATTAAACCTTGGAGAACTCGTGAGTAACTCCAGCCCACAAAATAGTTAATTATTACTTTTTTCGAAATCGTCACTTCAAAGTAATTCATTATACGACGATTTTAAGTTCATAGATTTCGCAGGTAGATGATGTAAAATGTATGGATTCTGAATTCACGGCATGCGCGGTAGAAACATTCGATCGAAAAAAGAAAAACAGCTGATTACATTTGGTACTTAAAGAACGTTATAAAATTGCTGTAGATTTTGATCAAATTTTGGGATTTCGGAAAAAATATAATATAGTCCTGGCATCAAAGTTCTTTTTTCATGCCTCTGCAGCCGATGTCTACACGGCTATCGCCTCTAGCCAACCAAAACACATTCGTCATGAAAAATCAAACTTTTAGTGCTTTGATACATAAATAACTATTAACTTTCTGTATTCAACCAAATAAAAATGATGAAGAATGGTAAGGATAATTTATGTAGGTGCCAGGTGTCAAATAAGCTGAGGTAAGCGGCTGTATCTCAATAAAGAAAAATCACTCGGGGAGTAAAAATTTTATTTTACTGGGAGTTAGGTCGTTAAATATTTTTTGAATGACTGCTTAGAGGCGTATTGTCAGCCGTCAGAAAGAAACACCATTTTGTCTCTGACTTGCATAGGTAAGTTATAACAAAAATCACGTTCATTGTGAACAACTTTTGTCTTAATCGTTTTTTGTATCTCTTCAAATAAAGTGGTGGGAAAAATACAAACCGCAAGTCTCTATCTTTTTTTTTGCCAAAGATATTAATCGAAAACTATGTATAGGAGACTTGCCACTGTTCGGTTCAGTGTTTAATCTCTCTATTTGACCTTTATGTTAAGGCGTTTCCAAGATTTTTACATGTTTTCTAAATCCATGTTTATTTCACTCCCACCCCTTTATTTGAAGAATTCAAAAGTTGTTCACAATGAACGTGAGATTTGATTTAACGTATTTTTGGTATAGCTTACCTACGCAAACTTATAGACAAAATAGTGCTTTTTTCATTTGACCCGACCAGCATGCCTCCTAGCGGCCATTTTAAGCAACTTCAAAATAATTTCCACCATTTTCTTAGGCCATTTGGCCATGTAAAAATTTTGTTGCCCCGGAATCATTTCTTTGCTGTCGACGGTTTTCGAGATAGGAACCGCTTACCTTGCTTACTTTGGATTACCTGGTACAATAAGCTTTAAATGAATATAGCTACCCATGATTTATTCAAAACAAATTAAAACCAACGACGAGAAATTAAGCTTTTCCTAGAGCTTTTCAATTTTGTTTCTTTTGAATAAAACCAAAGCCTCGTTACTGTTAGATTTTTTTCATTCCTATTATTTACTATTGTTAGCTAATTATTCTTTCGGACAACTGCTATGGAAAAGTAGGCCTTTGTCCACGGTATTCTGTCAGTTTAAATGTCTAAATGCGAAAGGAAAGGAAATAACTATGTGAAAAGTAATTCAAGGAATCTGATTGGCTTACAACTGTGTGTAAAGGAAAAACGCACACTTTTTTTAGTTACAATCGTAGTTACCTAATTGATATTTCAATACACCTTTCAATATACACAAAATGAGTACCAACTTATTTTAAAATCTGACGTTTATTTTTGTATTCGCTGGAAAAATAGATTTCACGCTCGTTTGCTTTGTAGTTCCCTTTCAAAACTTGTTGTACAATATACTATTAAAAACATATTTTTAGAAAACTCTGGAAAAGTCATCTACTAAAGAAGGTATTTAAAATATAAACTACTATGAGTATGTTCACCGACAAAAATAAAACCCATGCCTTGAGGTGTTTTTGTTTTGTGTTTGGACATTCTATCTATATTACCTACTTCCTAGTAGAAGCGAAGCTTATGCTAATCTGCAAGCACCAGCAAGTATTGTTATGCGGATATACATTGAGTAATATGTTTTGTCCGGCTTTCATTATTGGCAGCCCAGGGTGGTGCCATGTATCGATATTGCCTTTAATTTAAATAAGGATCTTGCTATGGACTTGGACTCACCAATGTGGATCTGGCCAAATCTTTGAAAATAACTTTCCAAAGAACCTCCATCTCATATAGATCAAAATTGAATGTTTGTCTGTATGTCTTTATACTTTCCTAAACCCAGTCGACACTAGATATCGCAATACTTGTTTGTCGTAATTTGCAATGGAAACCCGCAAATGGTGGTTTAATAAATTTTATTTTGCGATTGTGATTGGTTTTTTCGCCGATGCAAAGTATGATATCTTGTTATCTAAGAAAGTTTGAGTTGCTAAATTAAAAGGTTAAATCGCGAAAAAATTAAGTATTTTCTCGTTAATCGATTAAAACTCAATTAAATAAAGAAATTACTCCAAAAACTAGTTAAACTTTTGGTATTCATATCCCACTCCACAACATTGTGCGCAAACATCCCCCAAACAGATAGTTTCTGACCTAGTCACACAATAGCAGTAAATACGTTATGCATGTCATAATTGAAGCATTGGCATGAAAATCTATAACCAATGCGACTGGTAATTATACGATCCGGTGCATTTCTATTTAGGCGAGTAATTATACCATAAATATGTTTTAAAGCACGTGATTGCCATTATGACGTAAAGTTTAACTTGCAATACCTCTACAGTACTTTGTGCTACATGTTTAAAGTAAATCTTTAAAAGATTTAATGAAACGTTGGTATAACAAAAGTTTTCTTCTACGTCCATTACCGTTAGAGTTATCGTTTATATATGTACGAACATTGAAAGTACTCTTATATAATTCGCCTCTCTGATTGATGAAAACAACGTGCTACTAGTTAAGCACATAAAATATGCAAAAACGTGCAAGGTTAAGATCGACCGTCCAATCAGATTGATGTATAAGATTTCATACAAATCTACCTACTTGTGAAAACGAATTGACCATTTTCACAGTTAACGTAATCTGGTTACAGTTATGTTGGTATCAATTGTTGGATGTAATTGGTATCAAATCTAACGAAAATTGTTTCTAACATATACAGGGTGATTCATTTAGAGGTATTTTTGTTTAAATAAAAAAAATAAAAACATTTTTATTTTATAATGCCAGAACCCGTTATTACGCAAAGCATTGAACACAGAGATACCGCTCTGTTACCGTACCCCGTTGAGCAACCCCGGTAGTTTACAATTATCATAGAAAAGAACCATTCTTTACAATTATTTCTTAAAGATAATTTCGTCAAATGTAGGCCGTGACTGCGGTTAACATGATCCATTCTGAACTTCCATAATTTTCAATGACGCGTTTGAGTATTTCTAGTGGTATTTGCCAATAACTCGAGTAATATTGGCCTCCAATGACTCAATCGTAGCCTACTTATCCATGGAAATTGGGTCTCGAACCTACTGATGGTAGAGAGGAATTGTGCGTTTGGTAGGCAGACTATGTGGACCATAAGTTGCACTAAGCGAGCGATATACATTCCTCGTAAAAAGTTCTGAGTATTCAGTAATCATCATCATCATCATCAATCAGCCATTCTTTGTGTCCACTGCTGAACATAGGTCTCCCCTAGTTGGTGACATTAACCGTGGTCTTGAGCCGCTCCTAATCCAGTTGTTTATAATACGCTTTATATCATCTGACCATCTGGTTGGTGGTCTACCTCTGTTTCTCTTTATCTTCCCGTGCTCTCCATTCCAAAAATTCTTTTGGGCCATCTGTCGTTGTTGGAATCTGGCTATATGCCCTGCCCATCAGTAATACAGCTGAAAAAAAAAATTCTAGACTCCTGTGCCGGGCTAAGTCTTTCCATTATGAAATGTCATACACTACTGAATAAGAATGCCACTTCAGTTGACACGGCGCATACACGATCTTTGTAATTGAATTCTGCTCTAAATGAATCACCCATATATTTATTCAGTCAACGCTTGGACACATTATAGAACTTTATAAACTAAATTTAAATCGGTCAAATGTAAAACAAAAATTGATACCAACATTACCGTAATAAATATATAATACACAACTGGTACACCCCTAAATTGGCAATAACCAAATTACGTCATTGAGAAAAAGATTAATTGACAATCTGAATTTAATCGAGTATTAATTGAGAATTAATCTTAAGTATTAATACACAAGAGATTCATTTTTTACCAGGTAATTTTTTGCCAAAACCTTTGTCCATCAAAAATGATTAGAGAATTAATGGAAAAATCGCAATACGAAATGGAGGTGTATTTTGTGCTTTTATTCGTAATGGATGTTGATTTTGATATAAAATGAAGATATAAAGGAAGCAGAAGAAATTGATGAAATAAGATTAATAAATATTCGGGCACAAATCGGAAAATCTGTTTAATAAATATGATAATAATACTTATAATAGAATGTAGAAAATACCGCTTACGTTGTTGTTAATTTAGTAGAGAACAACTATAACAACAGAGGCTCTACCACTTCTTCGTGAAATTCACGTTTTAGCCAAAGGTTGTCAGCATGAGAATAAAGCTGGTAGGTATATAGCTATATTTTTTATTTGTATTTTAAAGTATCAATTTCAGCAGAGTTAAA
This sequence comes from Abscondita cerata, assembly GCA_030710515.1. Taxonomy (NCBI): domain Eukaryota; kingdom Metazoa; phylum Arthropoda; class Insecta; order Coleoptera; family Lampyridae; genus Abscondita; species Abscondita cerata. The sequence continues at coordinate 93,033 of JALBCR010003918.1, read as the reverse complement.
TTTTGATCAATCGACATTAAAGTTCCAGTACTCATACTCATAGCCAAGAATTTATAAAGTTTCCTAGTTCAAGAGAGAGTTTTCAACTAACGATAAGGAAATTTTTCATACATCAAAATAAAATATGCTTGATGAGTATCATCCAGTATCTATACACATAAAATTGAGTTTTGTTTTTCTGTTTGTTTTGTTTGTCCGCCTTCTCTCTTCAAAACTACTCAACCGATTTTGATGGTTGATGGCTATTTACATGTTGACCTCAATTCTTGACCTCTAAGCTGGGGAGGGCAAATTTTTGAAAAATTGAAGGAAATATAGACACATTCCAATATTCTTTGAAAATTTCGCCTTCTAATAACGTGGACATTTGATTCACTCCTAATAATGGGAATTTCGCCGATTAAAAATGCCGTTTTTTGTAAATTTGGCTTCGTCTGTCCAAATGATGTTATCAAGAAAAATTCGTTTTCTTTGGGACTAAGTTAACATAAATTCGCTGAAATCCAATCTCCTTTAAAAATCAGTCTCTTTCTGATGGTAGAACCATGGAAAAAGCATACGGATGAAATTTATGTTTGCGTAATATTCTTTGAACTGACGATTTGATTTAATCCAGATCCCAATGCAGCTTGTCTTACAGACATTGTTGGATGTGCAGCAAAATATCCTGAAAACAAAGTGATTTCAACATTTTCATAATTAACGAGACAGGTTTATTTCTCTGTACATTTGGTTTAACGGATCCAAAGTTTTTGAAGTTTTCAATTATTCGTTTAAGAGCTTTTTGGTGATGGTTTCTGTTTTTTGCGGGTATCTTGCTGCAAATGTAACACATGTTCTTGATATAACTTTATCACATTGTCCATAAATAATAAATAAATTTAAGTAATCTTCGTTTGTATAATTTAAGCGTCCCGGCATGATTATTGAAACTTTTAACAGTTTGACATATCCTTGACAGATGATTGTTTTCTAACGCCAACATGGCCAACTAGAAATAACCATTCATACTAAAAAAATACAATAGCATTTGTGCAACAAAAAGTTAAATTGCTAATATTTCGAAAAACCATGATTTTTTGAATAGATAACCTTGTAAAAGTCTACCTTATTTTTGATGCTAAATAAGATAAAGTTATAAAACAGGGTGCTTGCATATAAAAAAATGACTTTGACGTGTTTTTAAATTTAATTTTTAATCCTTTTCTTGATCACCCTGTATTAATTTGTTACCAAAATAATATTGACTTAGTCCACTAAATAGGTCCCACCGCACTTAGGAAACCCATTCCAATTAAATAATAAAGGCATTAGTATAGAAAATTTTATAATTTTGTTTAGGCCTGAAAACGTCATTTTGACATAAAATTCAAAATAAGTTCAAAACAGTTAGACTTAGATATAGAAGATTATACACAAAATGTGTCTAGAATTTTGTGCAAATCCAAAATGGAATAATATATAGGGTGTTCCATTTAAAATAAGCAAGTTAACACCTACTTCTGGTAAAACCGGAAGTGCCACCATTTTGAAAATATTTTAACAAAACTACCCCTGTCGATGTTAGTATACTACCAAATTTTCAAATTTTTCCCATCCACAGTTTTCCTATAATCTATCGATGGCGTTCCCAGTGGGACACCCTGTATAAATCGGAAAGGTTTTACTCGCTAAATGCAAGGTAGAGAAATTACTTTCAAGATTTGCAGATTGCATTTACAACTAGTTTTAGTTTGTTTGCTATCCAGACGTTATGATAACAAACATTGTTGCACGCATGATTTCAGAATTTGCAATGTAAATGTCGATTAAAGGAAAAGTTTGAAGTACAAAACAAAAATTAATTTATATATCGTTGGTATATTACGTGAGATTATTGTTTAGGTTATGTTTAAAATCTGGACAAAATTCAACATTACACAAGTTTACTTAAAACGCTGTTTTCATGTGTCTATGTGTATGAATAATTAGTTCGATTTTAGTTACTACCCGATCGAAACTGTTACAGTAACATAAATGAAACAAAGGTAACGTTTAATATAACCAAAAAAAGTTTTGTGTGATTGTTTCTTTCTTTTGGTTTTGTAGTAATCATACTAGCCTTCAATTCTGTTTTGATGTTGGAAATCGAAACTGTTTTGATTCTTTAAAAACAGTTTTTTTACGATTTGTTTTTGTTCAATTTTGTGTATTTAGTTTAGTTTGAATTTACAAAATTGAAACAGTTTCTGATTCTTCAAAATCAGTTCTATACAGTTTGCTTTTTGTTTCAATTTCTTGAATTTAATTCTGATTCACTTACAAAAAACAAATAGTTTTGTTTATTCAAAAACGGTTTTATACGGTTTCTTTTTGTTTCAATATTTTGTATTTAATACTGTTTTGACTTACAAAATCTAAAATGCTTTGCTTCTCAAAAACAGTTCTTTGCTGGTTTGATTTTGTTTCAGTTTTATAGATTTAATTCTGTTTCTAATCACAAAAATTCAAAGTGTTTTGTTTTTAAAAACAGTTTGTTTCTTGTTTCAGCTCTACGTAGATACATAGTTTTATCTATATTTAAAATTAAAGTTGTTTGGATTCTTTAAAACTTTTAGGGTTGTTGTGTTAACTTACTTATGTATTTAATTCTATTTATAAAAAACAAAACTTTTCATTTGCCTCTTTCAAAAATTCTATTTTTATTTTATTGACGACATAAATATTCAAAACACGAAAAGACGTGTCGATACTTGAAGTTGAAGGCATCAAACAGTATATTAATTAACTGAAAAGCAGAAGTTAAATCATGTACTACTATGATTAATAAATACGGAGTAAGTAATGATAATCATTTTAATCATGTCATGAACAAAAAGCTATGAATGTTGAGCAAAAAATACTGTAATTCGTGATGATGTTGAAGAATCAGCTTAACATTCTCAGAATTCAGACCAAAATCATTTCTATTGAGGAGTTGCACGCATTTAGTACGTGGCATTCGCATGGTGTATAGTTTTTAATAATTGTGATATTTTGTTTCACTAAAATAAATATGCGGCAAGACCAAATTGCAAAATCTGTAAGTAGGAAAAATATGTTTACATTTATATCTTTTTTTAAGCTGGGGTTGTATTCTTATTACTACTTTGATAGCTTACTTTGTTCTGGGTGGGAAATAAGTTTTTTAGCATGGAGCCAGATGGAAGGTAACGTGAAGAGGCCTACAATATCGTAAAAGTATGTTAAACCGTTTGACATTTCATGTTATTTTATTTGTTATCAGTTAGTTACTATTAATTACTAACAATATTGAAACAAAATAAGCACTACAGTTTCGTTTAAAAATGAAACTGTTCAAAATCATCACAAATGTAATGAATCAAAATGATCGTAACTGTGGTTGACAATTATCACCTAGGTTGAACTTAAATTAAATTAAAATACAAACGAAACATGAAATTCATGTTACGAAAGTGTTTTCAAAATAAGATTGATTTTGTGTTTACTGGGACTGTGTCAAGAGAGTACTAAACGTTTCACTATACATAAGGCTAATAAGATTTATATAGTTATAAATCATGTAGTAGGTGAATCTACACAACTTTGAACATCGCTCGCCCAAGACAAACTGCCCCTTAAGAATATAAATATATTTTTTTAGATAATGCAGAAGTGTTATATTTTCAAAAAAAAAAATTAAAGAAGAAATTATGTCGATTTGTATACAATTTTCATTCGTGCCACATTATTTGTACAAAAGTAAGCAATTATGGAAAAATATCCGTTGATCTGTATATTCTGATCAAAGTCACGGCAAATTTGCGAAATGTTGGCAGCTATTGAAAATTCCACCTGTTTCCAAAATTTACAGTTAGATTGACCAGTGAAGAAGATGTCAGTAAAGATGGTAATGATGTACAACAGCACAATTTAGAAGCAGAACAAAAGGGTAATTCAACCTGTGGAATAAATTCCTACAATTTACTTGCTTAAAATTACCAGTCACTGGGTGCCGCCCATAAATAAAAAAAATGTTTCTCATATGAATGTATGTACATTTACCCTAAACAATGAACCAAATGTTCAGGAAATCGCGTATATTCACGACTCCGTAGTATCGTTAAATGATTAATGTCTACAGTAGATCGCAACATTTGAATGATTTAGAGGCCCATTCTTCATTGTTGGAAATTTCTATGGGCATAGATATATAGACCTCCTAAACACTCAACTTATTCCTACATTGGAAGTTTTAACCAGATTTAAGTCACCAGATAGGTATTGTTTCAACTCGTGTTTCAACATCGTACTGCAATCAAGAAATACGCCGGGTATTAACAAATACTTTCGCTGGATGGATTGGTCAGGAGGCACAATGGGTTCACTCTAGACTTTTTTTTTTAAGGGTGGTTAATTTACTCGCATCCGCAGCACCAAAATATTGACGAACTTCTAACATTAAAACGGTATGCAGTATTGTATCAAATTGAGAGTTAAAAATATGCGTTGCAATTTTATAGGACAATGCTATTTGAATTTTAACTATAATGACAAACCAGTATTATATTATGTCCGTTTACACAAGTTTGTTACTTTTTTACAAAAACAAATGTGTTTTGTGGCGGTTTCAAAATCGAAAATAGTAACATATTTTTTCACTTTCTCTGCGAATTAGAGTTAGTAGATAATAAAGAAGCAAGGTGCCCGGTTTTCATACGTGACGGAACCGTAAAATGGGGTGAATAGCGACAAAAGTTATTGTGAATGCTGAAAATCTGTGGTTGTTCATTTTTTATTAAGTTTTACCTCAAATATTTTTCATTTCTATATTGCTCTTCATGTTTAATGGTTGTGAATGTCTGTGAACGAATTGGCAACACTGTAATACGGCTTGTTAGTCGCATGCAATTTTCGCGCGCAAAGTGTTCTCAATAAAACTTTACTGTGAACGAAGATTCATATTCAGGTAAGAATATTAAATATTTGTGATAATATGATGCATTCTATATAGTTTCTAGTGAGACTTCGTGTTTCTTCAAAAGTTTTCTGGTTTCCGAGAAACAGACAATTATTTAGAAATTGTGAGATTTAGGTTAAATTGGGGTAAATAGAAACAAGTGTAGGTGGTGCTGATTTCTCAGAGTCTAGTGACAGCGAAGTAGATATGTCTCTTCACGCCAGCGATAGTAGTATAGGCCCAAAAGATTTCAGAGAAGAGGAAGAAGAAGCCGGTGTATCTTATCTGAGAGAAGATGGGGTTGAGGCAGATAGAGTGGAATGAGATAGAGTGCACGAAGATAGAGCAAGACAGACGATAGAATAGGAGATGAAGAAAATGAAGGAGGATCTGTTAACACAGTAAGAAAATATGTTCACAGGCATGGAAGATTTTTAATGACGTTCATTTAGTAGAAAAACAAGATATTCACTCAGACATGTGGTTACTTGTTAGCTTCGAAACCTTGAATGCTACCAAAATAAAGAGATATAAATATTTCATTGGACAAGTTAAAAATTTTAATGAAAATCGAGAAGAAATAGAGGCCAAGTTCGTAAGAAGCAATCGACTAAATTAGACTCGGGGTTCATGTACTGCTTTTCCTTGACATTCCTGATGAGTCGCTTCTTTTCTTACGAACAAGTAGTCAGAACTGTTTACAGTGACGAAAGTAAATAGCGATAAAGTTAAAAGTCATAGAAATAGAAACTTTTAAAATTTCCTTGACTAACTCACGTTTATATCATTTTTGTGTTGTATTCTAATGCTAAAGTTTTTAAGTTCCTCATGTAGAGGTAGATTTCCGCGCTTTGTAGGTGTTTTTGTTTAGGTATATCCTATTTTTTTTTTTTATTTTGACAAGTAATACTGGTTTAAGTTCAAGTTATAGAATGAATAAAATATAATTTACAATTAATGAATTTTTTTTCCTACTACATCGATATTTATGTTTTGTATACTTCTTATGCTACTGAAAGATCTTCGCTGTTTGTATACACCCCAGAGTGGTACAATCGCAAAATTAGTCAGGAAAAACCATATATATACTTATTGACCCAGCTTCAAGGGTGAATAGAAACAAGGTGATTTTTTTTTCCTATATCGGACCCAGTTTGGAGTTGAGCAAAATGAATATACCAATGCGAAGTACGAAGTGAGACCAGATAATTATAAAAAAATGTACAACACAATTTCACAAAACACAATCACATACTAATATAGGGCACACAGCAGATATTCTGCAAGTTGGTGTTGAGGGGGTTGAGTAAGGACAAATCAGATTTCTTTGTCTAATATTTGTTTCAGGAATAGGGTCGATATTTTACTTTTACAGGAGGCAGCCATCTCAGTGGAGATGAAAATTCTTTGCTGGTTCTTTAACCTACTTTTTTTTCCGTCATTGACGTGACTGGCGCTTGGACCGGTCTATATTATGTGTCGTCATGCAATGGCTGTGCTGTTATATTTTATGTTCTTATTTACCTTCTATAATGTTTACACACTTGGTTAATATTATTACATGAATACTAGGGTGGGTAAGGGGTTGGCATGTTTAGGTTTTGGTGGTTTTCCTAAACCTTGAAGCAAATGCTTTGCCAAGACGAACCAATCCACAATTGCCCACGGTTTCGTCACCACACTGTACAGGTTTATACTGATCTTCTGGGGCACCATACATAACACTTACATCACAATACAATATTTAAAATGTACCATACGATTAAATAAATAAAACACTGATTCCCGTATCCGAAGACATTAACTGAAATTAAAAATATACAATTTCAAGTGTGTTGAAAGACAACTCGTTCATCACAAATCAATATTAAAAAAAAAAAAAAGATATTTTAATTAATTTTAATAAGCTTACTTTGGTGTATCTTATTGTATTTATAGGCTTTATTAGGATTGGGTCATCAGCCTTCTTCATTGTTATGTAATAATAATAATGATGTTGCCTCATCAGGAGGCCGATGGTATAATAAACGTAAGTTGTCTCAAGATGAGCTGGTCCGATTTTGATAAAATTTTGATAAAGTCTGCATACTATTGGCGCGGAGTAATAAATCATAATTGCTTGAAATAATTCTTTATTTTCTTGTGAAAGCGGTAATTTCTACGGTTAAGTAAAAACCAATAAATTCTAACCAAAATACTGACTCGTTGTGCCGCCTTTTGCAGCATATCGACCCATCTAGGGTCTGAGAACAATAGTTTAATCTGTGTAAACACGTTGCCATCAGCCCAGGTACTGACGAAACGAGAATCATAGCCGTAGATGTGGGTATTATACCAAGATACAAAATAATGGTATATAATACGTAAGAAGCAAAATTTGTAATGTGATCTACTATATAAATAAAATAAATAACATATAAATAATATATGACATAAATATAAATAAAATAGTAATGCAGATATCGTCAGTACATTTATTACAATTACAATTAATTTGCGTGGGACCGATTTTAGGTACCAAAAAGTAAAAAACTCAGTATATTAAATTCTATATATAAATTAAAATTTAAAATAGACAGAAACGACACATTTGTTATTTATCGATTTTAGAGTTTAATTTTATATTCAAATACTGTGTTTTTACAAAAGTTTTGTATCTATTTATATCTTATTAAACGGTGGAATATTGCTGAATTAAATTATTTACTATGAAAAATAGATTCCACAAAGTAAGGATTGAAACAATAAAAGAAACCACATAATTAATTCATATCAAGGTAGATTTTACTATTATACATATTTTACCTACTAAAAATATGATTTCCAAACGCATCAGGTACCCATGCCACTGCAATACGGGAGATTCTGATAATTCTGACAGGTTTACATTACTCCGCGCCAATAGTATACTGAGTATAGACTATTTACTAATTGCCGTGATCTTGATTTAAGATTATGAGTATAACCTTATAACTAAAAGACAACGTTACCGTAAAATGTAAAACCCAAGATGTTTTTTTCTCACGAATTTTTCTATACATACAAACAAGAACAAAGAAACAGTTGTGGAGCATTCATTATTATTCAAAGTGCAGCATTTTGTAAAGTTTTTATAATATGACAATTGCAATATCCAATTATTTTGGTGTGTGAACTGGTCTGGCACAGAAAAGTCGGGAGATATTTCACAGTATTCATACCGTTAGTAAGTTTTTGTGTGAACAAAAATACATCTAGCGGCGAAGAACTAATTTTAATAGACTTCATACTTTTTGATAATAATGGTAAATTTGGACAAACAAAAATTCACTGTTCGATTTACTCAGAACAAATCTACACCTCCAGAGTGTAATCGACAACGATTCTAAATTTTTAACGTAAAAATGAAACTCATTTTTGAATAAAATTTCACATTAAATATTTAATCAATTTTTATTGAAAGTTAAAAACGCCGTTATTCAAAAATTATCTCTTTAAAACAAACTTTAAAGCTTCAAACTTTTAAAATTTACGTTCACTTCTTTTTCAAATATTACTGTTGTATTGAAGCTTTTGGAACGGTACTGAGTGATTACCCCGCAAATTGTAAAAATTATTTTGTGGAATGCATTGAAATTTCGATCGCTCTTTATAGCTTAAAGTTGATCATGTTAACAATTGTATATACCCAGAATTAATGGATTAACTTCGCACTTGTACTATAATTTATATACTCATACATAATCACCTGTTGTTAGAGGCAGATGACCTAGTGACATTGACTTCGGTTTCGTAATATGTCATAAACCCTCAATAAATAACGAGAAGACTAAATATTCTTATTTGAGCCAAACTAATTTCGAACATAACTCAATTTTTACCCTTTCCACTCCTATTTTATTAGAAAACTTTTTCTGAAATGAGGTTTAAATACATTTTTAGTTTTTCTCAAAATATGTGTTTTTGAAGGACTAAACCTTCAAAATATAACTTAATAACTTTAACACATGACGGGCATGCATTGAGCTTTCGGCAATAAAAATATGTATGCGGTTCAAGATTAAAAATTGTTGTTAAAAAAATCTAGTCATTACTTAAAATGCTTTTAGTCATAAACGCACGAACAACCATATCGTGGCTGTGTAGGGCAAATACCCTCTAATTATGCTTAGCAACAATTCAAAAAATTAATTAGGTGAACGTCAACCGAATTTAACACGTTATTTATTTGAAGCACATTTGTGCAATTGTGACAAATCGCTTCACTCTTCGCTCTACCTGTTGCACTTTTCTGACATTGTTTGAAACTCGAATAGTAGGTATAGTTAAAATCAGTTGCTTGTTGTTATTACAATGTGTTACGAGCCAAACTTGTACTCGTACCGAACTAAAAAAAAAAGAATAAGTGTCCCTTGGTGTGACTAGGGACTTCCACCTGGCAGGTAACTTGCGCTCTGGGTTGTGGATTTTAAAACGTGATTTCCTATTTTAGATATGGGCGCCAGTCCACAGATTTAGTTTCGTATGGGCAAGGTCCGAAATGTGGGACGTTTCTAGACCTACCTGTATGGGAATGATTTAAGTCAGTAGCTATACCGCCATTAGTCGTAAGTTGGAGGGGCGGGATTGATAGGAAAGAGCAATTGTAGAAAAATACGTACACTCATGCTCATGAAATTTAAAACTTGGACACCACAATTTCTGTAAAATAAAAGTTTGCACATTGTGAAGCGGGCTTAAGGGTATCATTTACAACTCTAACAGCAGGTAGTCCTCAGCAGGGGTTATCTTTATAGAAGGACTGTAGAATGAATCATTACACTAAGCACGTTTTAAAAAATAGGTAATACACGTTGCTTACTTAATTTTTCTTCTTTAAAGAATATATTTGAAGGTATCGCTAATTAAACACCATAGCTCGATTAATTATCGAATCAAAATATTTGTTTAGGAAATGTTTACAAAATAAAATTAGAAATAATTTTGATTTAAAAACGTCTACAAGCAATAACTTTTAAATTAAATCAAAAACTAAACATGGTTATTTGGGTTGACTGATTATTACTTATTTTTAAATAAATCTAACTCTACTAATTATTGTAAGTTATTAAAAAAAAATCATTAAACTCTCTATTCATAATATTTAGACCTTAGAGAATGCATATTTATCGTATTTTGTAGTTTATATTAAATAAAGAAAATGTAAGGCAATTCTACTATATGTCACAATTTATTTACTTTTTTGAGAAGATGTGGAGACATTATGATACTCTTTGGATAAATTATAACTTCTTTTGAATTTGGGGGAATTTTTTGCAAACCTTGAAACGGAAACTTCAACAATCTTATAAACCACTAACTCAAATTAACTTCTTCACTGAACACATGGTAACACAGGTAGAAAGTTTGATCACGAATGAGATACATTTGAAATACTTAATTCGAAAAAATCGTGATATTTTTTGGTTTGAGCACAATTTTTTTCAAATATTGGGTTTTTCCGCCACAATCGGCCATACTAGTAAGATGAGCATGGCGAGTGCGCGAGTTTCATGAAAGCTGGAAGTGAAGTTTCTGAATACGCTTTATTTTTCTCTGTGGTTTGAAGATGACTTGAAAGTTTTTCCTGATCAATATCCAAATCACTCAATGAGTGGACCAAGTCACACCTGTCAACGTTGTCATATCAAGTTGGAGGATGCGTAAAATGTACAAAATCACTCTGACTTGTGTTGCATCTATTTTGTTCTAATGAAGAATGCTTCAAGAAAATGACTGTGACGAAATGCTGTTATTAGAACAAGCATCCCAAATATTAACTGAACTAACTAATATTAATGAAAAATTATCAGGTGGAGATATTTGAATTTCAGTAGCGAAGAATCAATATTTAAAAAAAGTAACATTACCAATCACAACCATTGAGGTGACTTATTAATGATCTTAGAACCATTTAAGCTGTAAGCGGTACTTATCAATTTATAATAACTTATACTAATCACGAGAAAAGCTGAAGTGCACACATAGACCAGCTCCCTAAATTACTTTATTTTCATTTGATTTTCTTACTTTGTATAGTTTTTTTCCTTTTCGGCTCCTATCTTTTTCCACACTTCACCTGACGCTTTTTTGAGAGAGAACTTAAATTATTATTAAAATAAAGTAATTTCTAGCATTTACAAAAAAATTATCCCTATACAACCATTTCTCGCGCAAAGTTGCTATGTTTCCTGTGGTTTCCCGACAGACCTATTCCACAGTTTTAACTTTTCTTTAGTGACTTTCCCACTTTGTCGTGATATTAATAGCCATCATCTTTATTCTCACTTATCACAGGTGGCTCGGCTTGCTTTTCTTTCCAATGAAGCGGTTGATTCCTGGGTAAAGGTATAATCAGTTGAGAGTTGTCAACACACTTCCTCGATACCTTCGTCATTTCGAGTTCAACCTCTTCTTTCGCTGTCGCGCAGGTTTCCCACAGCAAATCTTGCACAAAACAGAACATTAAGCTTCTGTTCGTATTCATAAGCTAGTTACAGTTGGTTGTACATCCATAGGATACAATGCTCTAGAACTCTTGCGTGGTATCGATTCCTGTCGAAGACTGAGGCCGCGCATTTTCTTTGTAGCTGATTCATCTTTAGGCCTTCGATAGCGACTGAATGTTGTCTTCGCTGCTCGTTTTCGCAACCCGACCTGGAAAAACCAAAACCCCATCGCGCTTACCTCCCACGAGATCAGCAGCGAGGCAACATTCCCTTCGAACATACCATCAAGTGCGAAAAAGTGAATTGGTGCAGAGATAAATGCATTTGGAACCAATGACAACCGATACCGCGCATACTTCTGGACTTTCTATTCTGTGGATCTACAACCAACTGTAGCAGGAGCTTGTGGATGTCGAACAGCCAGGTAGCGGAACGTTCTATTTTGTGCAAGATTTGATGTGGAAAACTTGCACAAGCGCGCGAAAGAAGAAGATAGAGGACTCTGAATGACGAACACGACGGGAAGTTAATGACAAAATTTTTATTGAACAAATAGGTATATTTAAAACAATTTATCATGCATAAAAAATCGTTTATTTGAATATAAATGCCGGAAAAATAGCAACTCCTTGTGTGCTCGATTTGACGGGCGAGAAATAGTTGTATCAAAATAATTTTTTTTTTTTGTAAATACTTGAAATTACTTTATCTTTTTTAATGAAGTTCTGTTACAAAAAAGCGTAGGTGGACTGGAAAAAAGATTAGAGCCGAAAGAAAAAAATTTTTTTAAGTCGTTCTGTCGACTTTGAAGAGCAATAACTTTTTCCCGTTTACGCACAGTTTTTGTCGTATAGCATTTTTGGAAAATATAACTCAAAACGAATCCAAAGACACTCAAGTTTATGATCTGTGCGATAATTAGAACGCGAGATATAAAAATTCTGGAAGAAAAAGCCAAATTCAAGATGGCGACGAAAAGGTTGGTTTTAGGGGTGCGCAATCTTACAGTTAAACTAACCGAGGAAGGTCCATTCAAACGGGGGTTAAGAGAAAAAATGTATACAAAAATGGTGGGTCAATTCCTAAATGCACTGGACTAGTTGTGATAATTGGGCGTTGTGATATAGACTCGTTGGGGTTATGACAAAGTTAGGCGTTATAAAAAGAAACGTTGTTGGGAGTTGTGACAACTTTGAAGTTGAACGTTATGAAAATTGGGACTTGTGATATGGACACTTATTAGATATCTATTTTTGTGACAAATGACATTCCACAAGAGATCCATTGTACACCACAGACTGGTATTAAACATGTTATAGTTATTTTATAGTCTGTAATTGATGTCTCGTGTGGATATTTTGTAGACGGGATTGTTTTGTGTGGGTAAACATTAATTTTTTAGTGCTTACAGTGTGCAGATGGTAAAACGTCTAAATCCTTTTTAGTGGAAGTGAAGAAATAACTCCTCAATTAATGGTTTAAGGCGACGTTTCACAACTGAAGTAATTGCTTCTTCAGGCCTAAGCCAAAGATTAGGGACAACATTAAATGTTTGCACGTTGTAAGTGTACGTTGTTTATCGTAGTGCAATTATTTGGTGATTGTGTATTTGATGATGAATTACAGATATTTAATACATAACTCTGTCCCAATCTTTGGCTTAGGCCTGAAGAAGCAATTACTTCAGTTGCGAAAGCGTCGCGTTAAACCGTTAATTGAGAAGTTATTTCTCCACTTTCACTAAAAAGGGATTAGACGTTTTACCAAATGGCACAATTAAAAGTATAATAGATATTGGAAGGTCCAACAACTTAAATTAATTTTATGTTATAGTCGCCTAAAAAAATAATTCTTTGGGCATTTGACACTTCTTCGTTTATAGTTCCAAGTCAATAAATAAAATGACACTCTATACACAATATTAAATCACCTTCCCCTTTGTACATATATATATTTCAGCAGGTTACAATCAATATTCCAGAAAAATCACACACTTACGCAAAAATAACAAATCAATTAGCTTTATTATTAAAGCACTACTTAAACAAAACAAGAAACAAAACTAAATTATCTTAATGAATAATTGATAAGATGCACACAAAAACATAATTTTGAAAATGGATAATTAAAAACTTTATACATACAAACAAAACCCAATTAAAATTAACCTTGGAAAAGTAATTGTTGTTGAATTAGAATTGCAGTTAATTAAAGTTTAAAGGTTGACAAAACAGAGAAGTTTATCACTTTATTTTTCCATCTTTTGTCTGTTAAGTTGCTACCCTTATGTGTGTACATGTAAACAGAACTGTAATATCTAATCCTGTAAATCAGTCAATAAGTAATGAATTTCTATAGGGAAAGAGTAAATTTCGTCTTTATTGACTAAAAATAATAGCGTGTATCTGCGTATTAAAAATCTTTATAACAGTTTTCAACAAGAATCAATAAATCTTATAACAAACTCCAAAACTCATATTTTCTGTGAACAACTCGAGTATTATTATTTCACAAAATTGTCTTTGAGAACGCGGAAGAACGCCCAGTCTTTCGAAGTGTAAACAAAAACCTGTTAAATTCAAATAAAAATACTTTGGGAGAAAGTTGTTTTAAAGCGTCGTCTGGCGTGGGTTAACCGGTAGCGGAAGGTGTTTTATTTAATTAGCGAGGGAAAAATTTGATAAGTCGTTGTTGGGCAATATTTCCTACACTCAAGTTTGCAAGATCAATAACCACCTTGAATAAGTTGCGTGTCTGCTCCAGCGTTAGGACCAAAGTGTTCTATTTCGCACTTTATCTATTGTTGTTATATAAAGATCTAAGTCGTAAAATGAAGAAAGTTCTAATAGGTCTATTGTGATTGCATTTCTAGCCAACTAAATTCTAGAATAGAGAGAGATGCAAGAACTTGTTATAAAACTGCAGCCATTTTATGATTTGTTTTGAACTACTTTTATCAGTGCACTTTGTCCGAGCAAAAAAGTGGGAAGCGATAATCTAGTCTGACGATGGTAAGTGCAGTTTCAAAGTTGTTTAGGGAATAAGTGGTTGTTGAATTAAGGTTAGAATGCGATGATTAAAATAAAACGTTGTATGCATCACTTACCTGTTCCAATCCAATTTCGTGAATTACATTTTGTACCTCCTTTAAGTTTCTTTTCGAGTTCGTAATTCTAAAAGAAATGAGATAATGGTACGTTTTAAATAAATTCTAAGTAATGAGAATGATGTTTTTACACTTACAATTCTGGGTCTTCTTTTTAAACTTCAAAAATAAAAACTGTAAACAAAACGAACGTGTGAGTGCGTTCACACGTAATATTTAATTTCAATAAAAAATCAAATCCACGTTCAATTTAATAAACAACACGGGACGTTTATAAAGTTTAACAATGTAATTAAAAAGTGAAAACTTACATGATGTTCGTGAATTCTCACTGCTCCAATTTAACTGTGTTGTGATTTCTAAAAGATTCCTGAGATCTTCCGATATACGCATATTAGAAATGACCATAATTATCCGGTTGACAATAAAACTTCGTTAAATTTTAATCGAAATGACAAAAAGGTTTGCCCGGCGATTGCAATGACGAAACACTGTAAACGGACTGAGCGCCACGCACGATGCAAAACCAAAATCAGAATAAAATTCAATAAAATTTTCGGATCACCTTCAATAAATGCACGCGCTTTAACTGTAATTAAAAGTTAACGTTTCACCTCTTCTAGATGTGATCAAAACCGTCACATACATTATCTTAAACAATTGAAGTAATCAAACAACTTATAACAAAAAAAAAAAAAAAAAAACATATTCTAGAGTGCGTTCGGTTATTTCCGTTGTCTAATACGAGGGTTTGACTCCGTTAGTAAAAGTGAGAGTGACATGTATGAAATAAAATTTTGTAAATCTCTTTATATTTACTATTTAGTTTACGTTGTTATTTACATTATTTTACCGAATAAAATCACCATCAAAAATTAGGTGGCAATACTCATTTGCGGCTTTGAATTTCGCAATCAGATGTTCCCGAAGTACTTATTTTTGACTAAACCCTCTATACATAAGTAAGTTAAAAAGTACTTAATATTAATTCAACAAACAATATACATATAATTCAAATTTTTGTTATCAACACAAAAGGTATTCCTGCCAGCGACGTAGCAAATGTTCTGTTTAAGAGGGGTTGTAGATGAGAACGTAATTTATAATACTTTGGACGCGCTAATAAAGTTTAAATAAATCTTGCAATAGTAATTAAATACTTCAAAGTCTACAATTTCTACCTCAAGAAGCGCGTATTGCAAACATAGTATTTAACTATCGGAAATGAAGACAGTAAATTTATTCTTTATTTATATTAATTTATTGGTATACACCCTTATTAATAATAATGTTTATATGACTCAAGTATACTGTTCGTCTTCAACATTAGCGAAACGTCATTATAGGTCTTATATAACTAAAATTAAATATTAGTATTGTTGGAAATAATTTTTATTCTAATCTGTACTAGTATGTAATCTTTAAGGCCAAACCGTTTAACACCTAAATAAGTATAATAATTAGCAGCGACATCTAATCAGAATTGAGGACAAACACATTGTTCGCTGTATATATTTTCCATATACTTAATACTTTATATACTAAATGCTGCAATCAAATTCCTTTATATTATGTGTAAGCCAAGAAAGAGATATGGGCATTATGTTACTTGCGCTTTACTGCAGCAAACGCGAATATAAAAATGTGTAGGAATTTTTAACGTAACCTTACTAAATTTAACTCCTAATGCTAAAACATGGAAAATTTGGTAGAAGTACTACATTTTATTGGTTTTAAATAAGACTAATTTATTGATATTTTAGTCTAATATGTCATCACGTCTCGAGATTTTCCTACTATCATGATGAACTCTGTGATTGTCTAGTACATCGACTAGTTCGACTTACAATCAAAATCCATTCAGTGTATTAAATGCAATGTCCATTTTGTGAAGCACTAAATGTATAATGTAGTTAGTGAATTGTGATGTTAAAAATTAAGTCATTAGTGTTGACGTAACAATTTTTCAATAACAACATATTTGTATTACAGATTCAGAAGGATTTATATGGTCCTCGGTTTTTTAACTTGATTAAAGGTAGCATTTCACATGAAGATATTAAAAGGTTCTGACAAATGTCGCAGCCGATTTTTTTTTTGTATACTTTGGATGCAACAAAGCCCGGAATTATATTTACGATATCTTCCACAAGTGGGGACAACTGTATTAATATTTGTATGAGATTGTAATCTGTTTGCTCTAAGACGATTTGTTCTTCTTCTACATTGTCATTTTCTAGGTGTCAAGTGTTTTTTTTCTGGAAAAAGTATGTAAGATATCAATGCCATCAAAAATAACACTTCCTCTTTCAAATTCTTTTATCTCATGACGAATTAACAGTCTTTTGTAAGCAGATATAAATCGGAACGCGTTTGGGTTGTTATTAAACCCTCCTCTGTGTACCTAACAGGAGAAAAAAGTTTCAAGTAGTCTTGAGATAATTTAAAAGTTAATAAATATTTTAATCCCAATCCAGATTTAATGATCTTAAATGCCTAACAATTAGGTTTCACAAATATGCTAATACCGGATGATTCAGCTAACCTGTTCATTAGAAGTTTATGGACTTCCCGTTGAAATATTTGTTTAAAAAATTTTGAATAGGAGATTGCTCGAAAAGTTCTATTTAATTAAAATATTTCAGCTCTTCTAGCACTTCCGGTTACACCGGAAGTGGCTACCAACTTTCTTATTTTAAATGGAATGAGTATATTTTTTTGTATATTTGGATTCTACGCTAAAATCTGAGTTACTTTTTATGTAGCACAACCTATATGAAAAATCAATAGTTTTTGAGATATTCTCATTTTTTGAGAAAAATTGGTTTTTGTAGTATTGTTTTCAAACGCTTGTCAATGATTGAAAAAGAAAGTTATAGTAACAAAATTTGGGCTATACTTAGGAGGACTGTTAAGTTTTTAAATGATGTGTAATTTGACATCTCATTATTTACAGGGTGTTCAAAATGTTTGGCTAAATCTGACTAACTTCAACTGCCCAAAAGTCAATTTTTTTAATGGAACACCCTGTATCTTGTTGCTCTATGTGATGGAGAATTAAGTGGTCTTTCAATCTTCCATAAGGGTTCCCTATACCTATCTGTTACCATTTTCCTGCTATCGATGTATTTACATTCGACACACAATATTTCTCTATTTTATTAAATAATTTCTGACTAGTGGCCTGTGGAAATTAAAACAATGTGCCTTATTTATCAAACTTGTAAACGTCGACGTGACACATTATACACGATATGGAAATCCACCAAGAATATTCGAATGAAGACATACTAAATTTATTTTTTATTCATGGAGAATGTTACAAGATTATTGAAAGAACTTGCCGTTTGTTTAACGAGAGATATCCACACTTGCGACCTCTAAATAAAACTACGTTTAAGAGAATAGAAGCAAATTTTAAACAATTTGGAATTCAATGTACTAGAACACGCCCCAAGGTAGTCACCGGTGATGAAGACAACGAAATAAATGTATTGGCATATTTTAATGCAAATCCACATGCATCGATCAGAGCTGCGTCTGAAGATTTGGGACTGTCCTACTCGTCGATACAGAGAATTTTGGCACAACGTAAAATGCATGCTTTTTCTATTATAAAACTACAAGCTTTCCGCCCAGGTGACGAAATACGTAGTGTAGCATTTTGTTAAAGCATTTTATTGAAAACGCAGGAAGACCCAAATTTTTGAAAAAATTATTTGGACCGATGAGTCAAAATTTAGTAGAGAAGGAATCATTAATAAGAAAAATTGGCATTATTGGGCAGAACAAAATCCTCGGATGGTGCGCGAAGGTAACTTTCAAGACACATTTAGTTTTAATGTTTTTGTTTAATTATGGATAATCGTGTTTGTTTTGAAGTGTATGACGAAAATTTTAATTCTCGCAAATATTTAGAAATGCTTAGAGGAGTGGTTTCAAATTTTTGGAAAATTTACCCCTAAATCTTCTAAATGTATGTTGGTACCAAATGGATGGTGCTCCAGCCCATTCACCCATGAGGTTTATCAAGAATTATTCCATATGTTCGAAGATCGTTGGTTTGGACGCAATGGTCCATCTCTATGGCCTCCCAGATCACCTGACCTAACACCCTGGATTTTTTTTATTACATCGGGTTCGAACTGCCTTCGCTGAAGTAGATGTGCAAATGGTTTAAAAATCCACAATAGCTGAAGTTAACAGAAGAGTTTTTATTGTGCTTAGAAAACCACGGACGGCATATCAAACAGTTGCTAAATTAATAATTAAATTAATTTGTTTCTATTTTTTGCAATGTAATTTTATTTAGAAGCCATAAATGTTGATATCTCTCGTTAAGCAAACGGCAAGTTCTTTCAATAATTTTGTAACATTCTCCATGAATAAAAATAAATTTAGTATGTCTTCATTCGAATATTCTTGGTGGATTTCCATATCGTGTATAATGTGTCACGTCGACGTTTACAAGTTTGATAAATAAGGCACATTGTTTTAATTTCCACAGGCCACTAGTCAGAAATTATTTAATAAAATATAGAGAAATATTGTGTGTCGAATGTAAATACATCGATAGCAGGAAAATGGTAACAGATAGGTATAGGGAACCCTTATAAGATTGAAAGACCACTTAATTCTCCATCACATAGAGCAACAAGATACAGGGTGTTCCATTTAAAAAATTGACTTTTGGGCAGTTGAAGTTAGTCAGATTTAGCCAAACATTTTGAACACCCTGTAAATAATGAGATGTCAAATTACACATCATTTAAAAACTTAACAGTCCTCCTAAGTATAGCCCAAATTTTGTTACTATAACTTTCTTTTTCAATCATTGACAAGCGTTTGAAAACAATACTACAAAACCAATTTTTTCTCAAAAATGAGAATATCTCAAAAACTATTGATTTTTCATATATAGGTTGTGCTACATGAAAGTAACTCAGATTTTAGCGTAGAATTCAAATATACAAAAAATATATCATTCCATTTAAAATAAGAAAGTTGGTAGCCACTTCCGGTGTAACCGGAAGTGCTAGAAGAGCTGAAATATTTTAATTAAATAGAACTTTTCGAGCAATCTCCTATTCCAAATTTTTAAACAAATATTTCAACTGGAAGTCCATAAACTTCTAATGAACGGTTAACAAATCAAAATATTTTAGAGAAAAAAAGGCTCCGACATAAGTTACGTAACAAATCCATGTTTATGATAGTGAAATCCAAAATTATTGTTATCAAAAACTGTAGCCTTGAGAGTGTCGCCCGCATGACATAGGAATTTTACATGGAATTGAAAGGTAGAGAGGACTCTTAACTGTGTTGTCTTTTCTACCTCTTATCCAATATTTCTTATTTTCCTATTGAAGTACTAAAATCAATACTGCAAAAAGTTTGTACCAAATAAAATACACATTTAAGCCACATTTGATGTTTTTAACTTAAAACATTCTTGTTCTCTTCTTCAGGATCGACAACTGTTTTTTAATTTTTTAATTCCTATACAGCTGTTGATAGTTAGACGTGTTTTTGTGTGTAAACATATTAGAAGGTAAATAAGAACATAAAATATAACAGCACAGCCATTGCATGACGACACATAATAGACCGGTCCAAGCGCCAGTCACGACAATGACGGAAAAATAGGTTAAAGAAATAGCAAAAAATCTCTTCTCCACAGTGTGTTTCCTGTAAACTAAAATATCGACCCTATTCCTGAAACAAATATTAGACAAGAAATCTGATTTGTCCTTACTCAACCCCCAATTTGCAGAATATTTGTTGTGTGCCCTATATTAGTATGCGATTGTGTTTTGTGAAATTGTGTTGTACATTTTTCCTAATTATACGGGAGGGTCTTTGTGGAAGCTGTATATACTTATAAATATTTCTAAAAGTACAAGCAAGTTGACGTGTGCCTAGACAGTGAGTTGAAGTTGAAGTTTAAAAAAAAGTTTTATCGTGAGAGAGTAAATAATTTGTTCATGAGTAACAAAAGTAATTGTTGAATAAATAATTAAAATTATCACATTCTGTGTTGTGCTGCTATATTGTTTTTTTGTGCTAGTTAAGCACGAGACCCAGGTTGGAGCAAAAAATAGTTTAAGGTGCTTGAGCACAGTTTTAAGTATCACTTTTCGTTGGTGCGTCTCCGGTCATTCCGGTGAATAATCTCATCGAACCAGAACCCTTTACATTTTAATTTAATGTTAACCCTACCGTAGATTCAGCTGTAACAAAAGAGTTGAAAATCCCCGCTAGTCATAACAGTCTTGATGAACAGGTCCGAAACCAAAGTGGTGATTTTCAGGAAAATAATAAATAAATAAATCAGTTCCTTATGGCTGCTGATGAATGCAAATATGCTTCCTTAAAAATAAAAATACAACTAAGGATAGGAACATATAACCTACCTGTTGTAGCATTTCATCAAGTTTCATTTGAAAGGTAGCGTTGCTAAATTACATACAACCTGGTACATTTCAAAAGTAGCAAACTACATGTTTCAATGTCCCGAATGCCTTTAATTCAATAGGTACATAAAAATGATAAGCTTCAGTTTGAAGACATAGTCAGTAGAGGACTAGAAACAAAAGGCTAACTGGAATTTTATCTTTGTTTGCAAATACGAAGACTAGGACGATAAAGCTAATGAATAATTTTCTTAGTATCTCGGTGGCTCAGTCCATGCACATTGGGCATAGTGTTATGATTTTACAGCTTGATAGCAATTCTTTTTCACCAAATTCCACATACTATTAAATGCTCACTAGCTCTATAATTCACCTGCTCTTACAAGTACTCTTCAAAAGTTAAATAATGTGTTAAAAAATTTAAAAGATTTGAACTAAATTGAAGTGTTAATTTTTTCTAAAAAGTTATGCAATTAATGACAATTAGAACAGAAAAAGTATGAACTTCTATGGATACTTATGCATATAATATAAACGTTCTCAAACTTTATAAATAGCAATATTAATTTTTAGGTTATGATATTAAAAACAGCAGAGAAAATTCAAAACTCGATTGCGCTTGCGCAGTTTAACTTCGGGAACATATATCCATCACACTTTACTATGCTGAGTTACATGTACACCTCTACGCCAAAAGTAACCTGCATCATCATACTTCGTTTCGACCAACAACTTGGTGAAATTTACATTAAAATTTGTATTTTAAAACTGAATCACATTGTTTTATTATTGTTTAATCATTCAGTGGCGGCTTGTCCATATGGTCAATTGGTCAATGACCTCCCAAAAATGTTGACAATATATAAAAAAATATTAATTATTACGTGTTTTATTAAAATAGGTAATTTACTCGCAAAAGTCGCAAGTATAATAACTTAAAATTCAACCTTGGGCTGGCGGTGCGAATTGTCCTCATTGAATTAGATCTACCCGGAAATACTCGAAAACGTGCAGCGCCCGAATAAACGCAAACGTCCGAAACAATAATCAACTTTGGGTCATGAGCCGGATCCCGCAGTTTACGTCGACTTCGTATAGGGTGTACAACTACGCTCGATTTTTGATTCGATTTTCGCGTGTTTTAAATCAATTTAAGAATTTATATTGATATGTTTTACTGTTGTTGTGTTGTTTTGTAAAAATACTATTTTTGATTCGCGTGTGCATGCGCTATAATAGAAAATGTCGGTAGTGCAGAAAATTAAACAACTAAAAAGTGCTAACAAGCTTAATTTTACAAAATTAGTTGAGTTCAAGGCAAATGGTCGTCCTTTGCCAGAACTAAGTTTACGACAGACTAGCAAAGACAAAAATAAAGATGTTCATCGAAACTTTCGCAAGGTAATGTACGATTTAGCTAACTGGATATGTGGTTGTGAAGTATCAAATGTATTTTACTGTTTTGTTTGTTTATTATTTTCTAAAGACTCGCTATAGTCCAAATCCGGTGTCAGAGATTTAAAACATTTAAAAGAGGAAATAAAAAAACATGTTTCGTCTGCAGAACACATGAAATGCTCGATAAATTTTGCAACCGTAGGAAATGTTGATATTCGTACACAGCTAGACAATGCTTACAGAAAATCCCTTAGAGATTTTAATGAGAATGTTTCGAAAAATCGCTATATTTTGAACAAAATTGTAGATTGTATAAAATTTTGGGGTGCATTTGAGTTATTTATATATTTTTAAGTATGCCTAATTTTTAAATTAATTTTTGACCTCCCAGTATGATTGACCACGAGTCGCCACTGATTGTTATTCGTATTTAACTATTAAAGGCTAACCACAAAGTTCCGTACGGAACATAACAAAAACAATCGAATTTCTTTTTTTTGAAAAATTAAGGACTTGCCGCCGCCAATCTCAAATACCACTTTATAGAGGAGACTTTCCTCTATTAGGTCTATGTAGTCGTTTTTTCATAAATTTGTTTTTTTATTTTAATGAAGCTTAAAGTTAGCGTTCTACTACATACATAATGAACCAAATCAAAGTTTACTTTTAATTTTCTTTTGGAAAATTAAGGATTTGCTGCCGATAATCTCAAATACCACTTTATAGAGGAGACTTCCTCTATTAGGCCTATGTAGTCGATTTCATAAATTTGCTTTTTTTAAAGCTTAAAGTTAACGTTCTACTACATACATAATGAACCAAGTCGAAGTTTACATTTAATTTTTTTTGGAAAATTAAGCACTCAAATACAACTTTATAGAGGAGACTTTCTTCTATTACGACTATGTGGTCACTTTATATAAAACAGCATGATAAGAAACAAATACAAGGATTTCCACATTACCTTAGCTTAAATATGAAGTTTCATATCTATTCAGGATGTACCTTGAATAGATGCGCTACTCCAATATTTTATATGGGGGAGTTTGCTAAGAGCCCTATGCTCATATACGAGTTGTTGCTTTGGTAATTAAGAATGTACGGGTCTAAGGTATGTATTAAGATATATTTCTTTGCACTATAAATATTAAGAAACCAAAATCTTAAGCAATATTTCGACTACCAAAATGATGTTAGCTTCTTAACCAACCAGCCATTTATTTTATTTCATACATCGTCAGTACAATCAGCTATTAACACTTACATAATCTTTTTTTTTCACACAATAAACAAGAAAATATAAAAGAATCATTTTGGATTTTTTAATGTCATTTTTATATTTAGAATGTAAACACTGACAATGTAACCATCTAAAACAATTTGAACATTGTACCCACAAGATTTTGTTTGTTTTTTCTCTTTCTTCCACATTTACCAAACATTTATTGTACATACATTCGGAACATTCAAGCAAAAACAGCTGTAACTCTTTACGGAAATCATCGGGGTCAAAACTGTTTATAGTCGTTTTATTTAAAACGGACTTTAAGTAATTTAGAACAAAAACACCATAATTGTTTGTATCATTTTGAACCGGATATGAGACTACTTCATCATAATTACCAATAAAATTAAAATTATCGTCACCAAACTTTTTTCTATCTTTAAAATAATCTGAAAGTATTGTTCTATACGACAATGCCAAATACCTTTCGGTAGTCCTGTTAGAATCGTAGACAATAAATTATGAATTAGTAGAATCTACAATAATCAAGATCCAATGATTTCCGTGAACGTTATAAGGAAAAGGGACTAATACTTTAAAGACATTTATAAAATTAACTTTGTTAACAGCACATTCATCAGGCACAGCACGTTCATTGTGTCTCATCATATAAAATAAAAATCCTGTAGGTATACATACAATTGAAGAATTATTGCATTTTTCATAAAAGAAATTGCCCATGCATCTATAACAGAGCCAAAAAGCCAAAAGGTTCCAAACAATGAGTTGTAATCTTTATTATACACTGTAATATCGGGTAACCCTACAACAGATTCATACATCCCAACAACATATTGTTCCTGCTCATTCTTGCTGTTTTATAATACTGGGATTAGAAAACAACGCTTTACTGTTAGCATTTACATGCCGACTGTAATTAAAGCTTTCCGATGCTGACTTTAATCGAATTTTTTAAAATTTCGCGATTCAAAATGAGTTTTGGTTTCAGGTTTAGAGCGTTTGCCCCACTTTTCCTCAGCCAAAGGGTTATTAGAATTTAGCTTGAGCGTTTTCGATATATTAGAAATCTGATTTGATTCCTATTTATTTTACTTTTAGGTTTTACGGGAATATATTTAGCCTTCATGCAAACAGCAGTAACACGTTGTTGAAGTTTAGTGACAACTCGACCGACCTACATCATATTTAACTTATTTAAAGCAGTTTTCAACTACTGAATTTGACGCACGATGTGTATCTAGATCGAATGATAGACCTGACCACAAAAGTACATAAGGCATGTACTTTTCCAAAAGTAGCAGTGCAATTTGTGGGCAGTAAAATATATTGTTGGTGTTTACATCTGACTTAGAGATTAAGTTCTGTACCGTTTTATAAATCTCTTCAAAATGTTTAAAATAAAGTATCTTTGGTATTCGCACTACCAAGTTCGACAAAATAATCTCTCATCATGATTATATAGGCCTAATAGAGGAAAGTCTCCTCTATAAAGTGGTATTTGAGATAGGCGGGGACAAGTTCTTAATTTTCCAAAAAAATTAAATGTAAACTTCGATTTGGACCATTTTGTATGTAATCGAGTACTAACTTTAAGCTTCATTAAATTAAAAAAAGCAAATTGATAAAAAATGACTACATAGGTCTAATAGAGGAAAGTCTCCTCTATAAAGTGGTATTTAAGATTGGCGGCGGCAAGTCATTAATTTTCCAAAAAAATTAAATGTAAACTTCGATTTGGTTCATTATGTATGTAGTAGAACGCTAACTTTAAGCTTCATTCAAATAAAATAAAAAGCAAATTTATAAAAACGACTACATAGGCCTTATAGAGGAAAGTCCCCTATAACGTGGTATTTGAGATTGACGGCGGCAAGTCCTTAATTTTTTCAAAAAGAAATTGATTGTTTTCGTTATGTTCCGTACGGAACTTTGTGGTTAGCCTATAATAGTTAAATACGAATAAAAATGATTAAACAATAAATTCAGTTTTAAAATACATTTTTTAATGTAAATTTCACTAAGTTGTTCGTCGAAACGAAGTATAATGATGCAGGTTACTTTTGGCGCAGAGTGTACAACCCAATCCCAATGTAACTTCAGCGTAGTTCGCACTTTCTTGGCTTATTCTCTACATCTGTCGAAAAAGTTGCTTTAATGTGATTGATTAATAACATTTATTACAAATATGTAGATACATTGTACATACCTTTAATTTAATTTAAAAAATTTAGTCTTTTACTCCGTTTTCTATGCCTCTGCAAATACTATGCGTTTTGTATAATTACATATTATCTTCAAATACTAAAATCCGGGTAATCTTAAGTGGCACATTTTTTTCTAAATTAATAACAGATTGTAAAATTCTACTCACAACTACATTTTCTACGAAATCTATTGCTTAACGAAAATAAGATCAGGGAATTATTTACATTTATTCCTCCAGTTAATTTTGAATTAGAAAACGTTATGGTCTTATGTGTGCATAAGCAGTTATAAATAAAAGATATGTAAATACAGTAAGTACAAAAGTTTTACATGGACAATTACTTTAAATAAAAAAGCAAGTATGTTCTTCTATACTCAAATATCCAATTAGTTTATCTTCATAAACTCAGTACGATTAAACGTAGTACAAAATATAAGAAAAACTATTTTATTTTTTACCATACGAATAAATAAAATAAAGTACGATTAAACGTAGTACCAAATATAAGAAAAACTATTTTATTTGTGATTACAAATTTTAATAATGTAATAAATGTTAACAAACAATTTAAAAATTGAAATTAGATGTTAGTAAATTTAAATTTAGATGTTTGTATGCCCCATCTTCTCCATCTTAGGTCACGTGTTCTGGAATACTCTATAGGGTTTCAAATTTATATTTTATGTTCATAAAACTTTGGCGAACGAAATAAGGCAAAAATATTGAAAGATGCAGGACACATACTTAATTAAGTTGAAAGGCCACAAGGGATTTATGCCAAAGTAGTGCCACAGAAAAAATAGATTATTTTTCTGTGGTAGTGCGTCATATAAACATGTGATATATTATTTTGATAACGAGTTACTTTTTTTGTATTTCTTTGTAGTTAGATGAATCCAGAAATGTTGCAACTGCTCTGTGTACCTGCTTAGCAAAGTTCAGTGGTAGTTGCAAGCATATTTCGGTAACAGTATTAGCTATAAACGAAGAGGATTCGACTAATAAAACAACTAGATTGTGTACTTGGAAATAGCCACTAAAATAATGGCCAAATATAATGGACATTTTTGGGAAGCCAAATAAAAAATATTCAAACCATACAAGCTTTCTAATGATGGATGATTCAGTCCTTGTTACATGAAAATGATCATGTGCTAATGGGGTGGAACACATTAGGTGATATCACAATATGAAAAGGGTGCCAAAATGATGACTTCTGTAATTTTGAAAAATTTTATTTGGTCATTTTGAATTTGTTTTGTTGCTTTTTTTTCTTACAGAATAATTAATACCAGAGTACCCACGCTCCTTTAATAACAAAAATTTTTATAATTACTTGTTTAATAATTATGTTTATTAGCATTATTTCAACATTTTGTTATATTTGTATATTGTGTTTACAAAATACTATCTACTTTAGCAGTTATAGAATTTATTATATGAGAACAGTATAAAAAAAAATAATGTAGAAATACATACTCTAAATAAGGAAAATATAGATCCTAAAGATAAAAGGTATATAAATATGCAAGAGAATAAATTGAGTTGTAAATAATGTAACTTTCACTTAGTTCATTTATTCTGAATCATGTTCATCTCCAGTTTCTGCAGCCGAACACTCTTTGCATTTTATGGTAGTGTGTTCCTTGCAAATGTGCCTGTTACATACTGAACACAACGTTTTTGTTTTCCAATTCTTTTTGATGGACAAAAAGCACACCTTACTTCTGTTACATTCTGCTTTTGAGGTACACTAATTGTATTCTTCTCTATCTCCAACAAATGAGTCTCAGATCCATAAGACTGTGGAATGTTTGGTTCATAAATTCGCCTTTTACCTTGCTCAAAGACTTGTCTCTTCATCTTTTCCTACTGTTCTCCTTGAATATCACGTAAGAATTTACTCCAGACACGTTGAGCAAAAATTAAATTTTACTAGAGGCCACATATTTGCTTTTCTTGGCACAGAATATTTTTTCTGAAGTGCATCGTTCAAGACAACACCGCATTTTGTTGAATTGTAGGTAATGATTATTTCCGGTTTTGATGCTTCTCCGCTTTCAAGATTAATTGCATCGTCTTGATGAAGCGTTGACAGTAATACTACCATTTTGTTTGCCTTTGCTTTGTAGGAAACAATCGTACACTCATTAGTAAAACCGAACTTTTATGCTTTCGTAGAGTGCCTAAGAGTTAGTTTTTTTCCAAAAGATCCTTAGCAAGAGGCACAGAGGTAAATAAGTTGTCGTAAGTCACATTCCGACCACTTTTTTCAATGTGTGTTACTATACGCTTGACAACTTCGATACTTCGAGAATCAACCCAATAAGGTCCTGGAGGCTTATTACGAATAAATATCACTAAGTTTGAGCCATAATATGTTTTGGCATCGCAACATGCCCATACCTTTATGCCGCATTTCCCGGGTTTTGTCTGCATATAAACCCGAAAACTGCACTTTCTTCGAAAATTTGGTAGCATTTTTTCACAAATTGTTCAAACAATCCTCTAATACAGTACAATTTGTCTACCGATTTTCTACCCTGTCTACATCTAAAACGTCCTCAAAACGGATCGAATTGTATAGGAAACGGAATCGACTCAGAACTAAGCGAAAATTTCTATTCCTGTTCCATTATTATTCCACAGATGTATTACATTTCTGTGATTCAAATGACAGGAACCAGCAAATAATAGTAATCTAATAAATGCTTTTATTTCAATTATGTCAGTTTCACAGGTGTCTCAGGGTCTATACGCATAATTTGGTTGCACATTTCGAATTTTATGTTCGTGAAATGTACAATCTCATTGATCATATCTTCAGTAAAAAGTTGCCAAATATTTTGTATATTTGTAAGATTCTTGGCGTCGTGTTTAGGCCCAGGAAGTTCTTTGATGATATTTTCACACCTGGTACTTTTGCGTTTTCTAATAGGATGCATATTCCAAACTGTTGCGCCATCTTTACCTACGTACGTCAGATCAATAGCATCATCTTCAGATTCGCAAACACGGCTACCTTCCATCTTTATCAATACACACTCACACAAATATAAAAACTATACACACACATAAATTGCAAATAAACTAAGTAGAACACGAAAAATAAGAACGATACCCGCGGGACGGGAATTCACCGTAAATGCACAATTTCTCTGTCTGAAACCACTAAACAAACTGCACTACTCGGCAATAGGTCGTTCCTGTTCCAAATAACAATTAGCTGTAGTCGAGACCACCCTTCGTCTCGAGCGGGCATTTCACGCCTACGCGGGTACTCTGGTGTTAATGAAAAAAATTTGATCACCGTGTATCAATATGCTTATTCAAAGGCAAAATACTTCATGTGTGTTGAATAAACTTTACAAACAAATTTACCAATTTTGAATGTATGTTGTGTGGCAACGTAGTATAACACAACACAGCCATGTGTAGCCCAGTACCCTGTTTAATGGAAATAAATGCAGAAGTTTTTATATTTGGTACGTGGGATAATAGATTTGGAGCTCCTGAACCGTAGTTAATATTTGCCTCGTTTTATTTTTGCCGCTCGAGCCATCATATTGAAAAAACACCAAAGAAATTGCACTTTTCAGAGTATTTTCAAAATACCTCACGTGTGGCCCATATCCTATTGTAAAAATAGTTATCTTCAAAAATAAAGCTAAGTCAATTTTCTACAAATTTTGTCTTACAAGTTTTTGTGTACAATGTATGTTTTCGAAGGTAGAGCGCGGTAAAAAGCATGCTATAATTCTTATTTCATAATTTTGGACAAACTACGTCTTTCATTTATTTATGTACACTGCCTAAAAAAGGTAATTGGACAGTTTATAAGCAGTCAACAAATGTAAACATAAACAGTGCAACATTGCTCATTTGAACTAAACATGATTAACGCACTGCTTGAAGAGATATTTTTCATAAAAATGCTATAAGTCTTTAAATAAATTTTTTTTACCCGCAACCAGGTAAGTAATAATTGTAAAAAGTTTAAATACTATTCAATATAATTGATTGATTGTTTTGTTAAATTAATTAGATTAAAGAGAATCTTCCCTCTTCAGTTTTCTTTTGACATAAAACTACTAAAGTTTTACAAACTGGATTATTTATGCAAACTTCGGTTGAGACTAAAAATTGACGTTTATCGAATTCTCTATATTTTTATGATCTGTTACTGTAGTAGCCTTAATTCAAGAATATTCTAAATATTAATAACGAATAATTAATAATGTACTCTTGCAACTAGTCTTTCTCAATTCTAGATGACCCTCCAATAATTTATCAGTAAAATAGTCCAATATTAGCAAGTTAGCTTTTTTCAATCAAACTAGCTTTTTTAAATTTCAAACTTCAGAATTTTTGTATTTTATTTTTTGACATATAACATTCACGGCCGGTTCCACCAACACGACTTAAACTTAAGCAATTCTTAAAAACTTAGATACAATTGTTAAAACCCTAGAAACGAATGTTTTTAGCATAGCTTAAGTTTCAGTCGGCTGGTGAACCAGCCATCAATGTTTTTTTGCACTTCCTATATTTAATTATTCACTTTACACCTCTTTCGCGAGCGTAAAATGACTCTTTTTCGCTCGATTTATTTATATTTTAAGACTGTTCTCTCAGGGAGTTATAAAGTTTATGTAAATTTATCTCGCTTATTTTTAGAAATGTTTTTCCTGATTTTGCCCAAACATATAGCTAACATTATTATTTATGTCGTGCAGGAGTTATTTTTTTTTTTTTCGTCTTCGTTGTATTTAATTTAATTAAAACGTAAAATAATAGAAAATGGATTTCCTTATAAGCCCAAATTTCGACTCCTGCGCGACATAGATAATAAATTTTCTGACAACCCTAATTTTTGTTTTTTAATTTTTACTTAAAAATCAATGAGAAAATCAACATTAAGTAAACGATAAATACTGAAAACTCTTGGGGAATTGTGAAATGAATGTACTGCGGGTGAATTTTTTACATTTTTACTACAGCGTTAGGTATTTCCTTCAGTCACCGATAGATGGGGTTATGTTGCCTTTCCGGTTTCGTCATTGATTGAATATCGCGATTATAGTGCCGTGATGGATATCGATTCAGAATCGATCATGTTTCATCAAAGATGGATGTGCGCTGTAATACCGGAAATAATGTTACCACACGACTAAACAACGCAATAATTTAAAATGAGATTTTTTTAAAGTTTTTTAATATGTCATTTGTATAAACATTACTAGATATACTATTCAGTTTGTTTGAATTAATCTTTAATTTTAAATTGAGTGTTAGGTGTGGAATATAGCAGGGAACTAAAATATTATAAAAATGTAACACGTATCGCCACCTATCGGCAAGTTCAGAAGTTCATATGCAAATATAGAATCATCTGGGCGTTATACATTCCGAGGGAGATGCTGTATTTCTACTACTACGATGGCATTACCCTTATGTGGACCTACAGATTGTACGTATCACTTTACACGATTTTTGAATTTTATTGTATTGATAATAATTTTTTTAAGAAATAGATCTTTTTTCTCCGCTCGTTAGATGGTTTGTTTAAGTAATTAGTAGTGCAGTTAACTACCTTTCCTCTTAGTCTACCTTTTATTAGCTTCATCGTGTAGTGATAGTATACCTTCACAATCTTCGATTAGGTATATTAATTACAAGTAGTTTATTATGATCATAAGTGTATACAAATTTAGGATTAAGTGCTAAACATAATTAGGTAAAACTGTTTAACAATTTTATTGAGGTTCTTCATGTCGATTGGATCAAGTACATTTTTTAATTGATTTTTTGTTCGATTAATTAAAGTTATGAGGTTGTTAATTTAGTAATACATATGTTATTTATATCAATTTCAAGTTTGATTAAGTTTGTTTGAAAGTAGTCAATTAGTTTTATAAGTTTGTTGTTGAACGGTGTCTGTTCAGTTTAAATAATAAAAGTGAATTTGAATATTTGTTAGATGTGCGAAGGAGTTACATTATTACACTTACATACTTTTAAAAATATTTTTCTGCTGATTAATTTTTGTTATTTTATTGTGTTTTTTCAAATAGCTTCATCTCCTTGAGGACATCTTGATTGTATTTTGTTTTGATATCTGCGTGCCAGGATGGTGAATTATTCATATTTATTTTGAAAGTACATATGAAACTTAGTAGTGGTTTTTTAATTCTTCCTCCTATATTTTGTTATTTAGTTAAATCTAACACTTTTTCCCTTCTTATAGGAGGTTGGGGATAGAAAAAGAAACACTTATTTTTCTTTTAACTTATGCGATGTTTCCTTCAACAGGGTGTAAGTAAACAAAATACAATTAGATAAAATATAAGTTCATTGTTAAATAAGTTTAAAGTTGTTTTTTTAAACTTTGTTCCAAATTTTATGTAATTGTATTTTGTTTACTTAGAGCCCGATGAAGGAAACAAGCATTTAATAATGAAAAGTTTCTGAAACGTCGCATAAGTTAAAAGAACAAGAAGTGTTTCTTTTTGATCCCCAACTTCCTAAGAGAAGGAAAAAAGAAGCAATTTTACTAAATAAAAAATTTAACACCAAGAAACCTGTGTCACTGGGAATAAGTTGTACTACGATTTTCAACATATACATATAACGATAAAACAAAATTTTCTATTGAGTTTTAAAAGTTAGTGAGTTGATAAAATAAACTTTCTTGTTTTATATTGTATTTTTGGCAATTGTCGTTTACAAATGAGTAACAAATAGAATTATTATACATTAGCGATGGGCAAATCTTTGGAATCAAGTAAATATCTCTTAAAGTTGCTAAAGATATCAAAATTAAATTTGGAAGGTAAGTATTATAGTTAATCGGGTATTTGTTTTAATTTTTTAATAACTTTCTACTTCCTGTTTTACAGAAAGTAATATCGACTTTTAAATTTGCTATGAAACACCCTGTATATTATTCTAGTTTTGAATAAAGCATTTTGTACGAGTACAAAAATATAAGCTGCGATATTTTTTCATTTCAATGTCAACTAAGATTAACAAATATAATTGTCTAATGATATAAACGATAATGATATCTAGATATCTAGAAGTCAATGAAAGTTATTGTAGCAATGACCGTAATTTTAAAAGAAGTAAGAAGTGTTTAAATTTACGTAAAATGAGCGAACATCAAGAAGTTTGTGATTTTATAACGATATTTACCCGAATCGTCAGATATGATATCTTTAGAAGATTATAATCACATACCCACTAAGAATTAGCCAATATTAAATTATATTATTTCGTTATACAATTTAATGTTCATTATATAATAATTGCAATAACATATATTACATAAAATCATTATCGACACCATGTTTTATCATATCTGTTATGCGTTGCCTTTTCTTTTGCGTTTTAAGTGGATGTAAAATCCACACGTTTTCCAATGGTGTGTACTGATTGCTCTAAAAATAAAATGTACACTCTATTAAGTCGTAAGAAGTAATCTTAATATTCACATCAATCCCTTCTAGATCTGCAACTTCATCGTCATCCAACAGCGACATTGACAATGCTTCCATCGACATTCCAATACCAAATAACGCACAAGCTTTAATTTCTGCTTTCAAAGAATCTAAAGTTAAAAGCTGTCTACTAGAACCCAACTGCTCTAAGGTACGAGTGAAAGTTTCATGGTAATCTTTAATTAAAGTATCCCAATGTTGTGTCCATAGAGAGGAATCTGTGCAAGAATATAAGAAAAATGTCAAATCTAACGCTAGAGACGCATATCTGTAAAACAAAAGAATAAAAAAAAATTTTTTGCTATTCTTCACATACCGAGTTAATTGAAAATCTATCATCATTGCACCCTTAAGAGCACCGTTTTCATCATACTTTAGTAGGAAATTTGGTGCCCACGCATCTCCGTGTGTTATTACGGCTAATGGTCCTCTAGTAGCGCAGTATTTGATCAATTTTCTGGAAAGAAACAATATAGTTAGTAAAAGCAGAAATACATCATCTCCCCACGGAATGTATAACTCCCAGATGATTCTATATTTGCATATGAACTTCCTGAAGTTGCCGATAGGTAGCGATACGTGTTACATTATTATAATATTTTAGTTTCCTGTTATTTTCACACCTAGCACTCAATTTTAAATTAAAGATTAATTGAAACAAACTGAATAGTATAACTAAATAGTATATAAAAACTTAAAAATATCTATTTTTAAATTATTGCGTTGTTCCGTCGCCGTCGTGTGGTAACATTATTTCGCGATATTCAATCAATGACGAAACCGGAAAACCAACGCATAACGCCATCTATCGGTGACTGAAGGAAACACTAACATGTATATAGAATCTACTGCTTGTATCTATGAGACGTTCTACATTCCGGGGAGATGATGTATTTCTAGTAAAACTGTATTACAATTAATAACGAATGTTGAAACTACATATAGAATACGACAAATAGTTTGATACGACATCTGGTGTCACAATCTCGTTATCCGAAAGTAATTTACTGAAAAATTAGGGGACAGATTGTGCAAGCAGTATGCAAAAGTCGATGTTTGACTCATTATTGTTAACGAATAATAACGCAGTTTGTACAATTTCAAACATACACCGAGTTTTCACACTCATCAAGAGTCCCAAGGGATGAAACAGATGTCAAGTGATTATCAGTGTTTGTTTGCAATTGTACAAATCTCTTGCAATAATTACATCACGCGGTTTCTGATTGATTTTTAACTTAACATTTTGTTAACAATACTAGCCAAACATCGACTTTTGCATAGGTACTTCTTCCACTATCTGTAGGCCAATTTTTGAGTACATTACATACAAAATACTTAAAATCTGGTTTTACTTGACTTTCTCGTCAATACCGGTAGATAGTTACTTATAATTGCTATTCTTACCCGTAAAAATCATCAGCTATGACATCTTTAAGTTTTTTAAATACATTTCAGGCAGTTCTTTTTCCACGGCATCGCATATAACGGGAAATAAATTATTCTTCTGAAAGTTTAGGTACCATCCTCTGTATTTATCAGCAAAGTAAGTTTCCTACAAATAATAATTACATAATCGATAGTTCAAAAGTATGAGTATCCTATACGTCTAAACTACTCGCAGCTTCTTCAAACTCTAAAGGTTTTTGGTCCTTAAAAGCTAATGCTAATGCGTGAAATCTGGCAAATAAATTCATTATTAATTGTGTATGTTCAAAATCTATGCCACCGGATCGTGTTAGACTCATGAATCCTTTGTTATTTAAATTTTCAAGAGCGATGTAATCGTGAGTACCGTCCGCAATGCCACCTAAATATCTGTAAGAAAATATAAAAAATACATTTCTCTGCTCCACATTTTAAAAAGTTTAGTATTAGTTTTATATTCTCTATTCTATTCCATTTTATTACAAAACTGGTTTTATCAGAAATAGATGTAGTAATGCAGTTAACATTGGCTATATACAAACTTTATACATGGCTTGACACGAAGAGTTAGAAGTTACGAAAGACAAGATTTTATTGGAGTTTTTGAAATCACACTAGTGGCTTTCGACAACATTAATTTCAAATATAATAGTATCATAAATGAGGCGCTTCCGGTCATACCGGAAATGGAGTCCATCCTGCTTATTTTAAATGGAAACTATAGTACGTAAAATGAATGATTGCGAGTTTCGGCTTAGCGCTTTATTTGGCATGCACACTCGTAGTTTGTATCTGTTTCGTTCTAACACACAATATTTGGAATAGAGAGAATATAAATCTACATTATCGTCGCTAAGAGTGGTGAACTAAGACAGACACTATACCTACGTTTAATAAATCTGTATTTGTGTCAAGTAAGTTAGAAAGACATAATATTTCTTTTAGGCGTCTTACCAACTATAAGTAAGATTTTACATAGTATAGGATTTAAATATAAAAAAGACTGCAATCACAGAGCACTTTGTGAAAAATCAAATGTAGCGTCAGCACCGGTACAGTTCCTAAAAAAATACTATGAAAATATGCAATCGGTTTCACTACTTCAGATAGTATTTATAGACGAAACGTGGATCTCTTCTAGAGGACCACAGAAGAGATCTTGGCAAGACGAAACACCAAAAAGTGTAAGAAGTTCACCACCCGCAGCTACGATAATGTAGCTTCTCTCTATTCCAAATATTGTGTGTTAGAACGAAACAGATACAAACTACGAGTGTGGATGTCAAATAAAGCGCTAATCCGAAACTCGCAATCATTCATTTGACGTACTAACTATAGTATTTTTTATTTCATTTTAGAATTCTGCGGTAAATTTTAGGTAGAATTTTTGTATCATATACCTAAAATTAACTATTTTGAAATATTTTATATTTTTAAAACTTTATCTAAATATCGAGTTCTCAACAAATAACGATATGTCTATTATTAATAAAGTTACTGAGTTGAAACTGCAACTAGTAGAAAACCAAGCTTTGCAAATTAATTCTTGACGTTAACTTAATCAATAACCCTTACAGAGTGTTCTAAACTAAAAGCCAACAAGTGTTTATTTTGTTTGTATTGTTTTTCTCTCTTATCTTTAGCCCTGCCCCTGCGAATACAATTTACACTAAATTTTCTGTTATCAGAAAACTGGTAACAATTCAGATGGACAACATTTCAAGCAAATGTTGTTCTTTAATTTTATAAACATTTTACATTTGTTAATTATATCTAATACATCTGTCGAACAGATAATATACTTTTAAAATTTTTGTTCGTGATAAGCTGTTACTTTTGCTAAACATTATCAACAAATACAACTAAGGATAAGCAAGGTAATCTTATTAAACATCCACTAACTAGTTCCGTAAAAACTAAGTAAACAATACCCATATCAAAAACTACTTTACAACTACATATTGACTAACAATATTGGGGATGCACAAGAAATGTGTTCATATTTGACACTAAATAAAAGATACACCCTCTAATATATGTTATCACAAAGTTGTGCTCTATATTTAACAACTTCATTTTGACCTATACGTTAGTAAAGTTATCTAATCTAATCAAAACAAAGTTAAAATCAATTATCAATATCTAATTCGAAAATAATCTAATGTACGGTTAAAATCCGACCTACTGAATAAGAAAAACACACAAATGAATGCAAATAAAATATTATAATCTAAAGCACCAACATCTCGATTGGTAGTGTATTTCGAAGTTAAATTGATTTAAGAATGCAAGAAGAAAAAAACTTACAAAGGAATTTCGTGAAATACGGGCTCAACGTTTTTAGAAAGTTGAAAATCATTCATTGCTTTCCAAACCTACAATAAAATTGTTTGAATTTTAATGAATAAATTTAACTTAACTTACTTTACTATAAAATGCCACTTCATTCTTAAAAAATCTACGGATCTAAATGTATTTCTCCATCCAATAGCCTTTGGAAGAGACTTTGCCACAATTGGAACAGTAATTTCTCTCTTTTCATTATTACTGAAAATGTAAATATCGTTAAATCATTAAAAACGCATTTCAATAACTGCAAGAAATAATTAATCTAAGTTACCTTTCATCAGTACCCATAACTTTTAAGCTAAACATATTAACAGAGCTCAGGTAAGAGTCGCCTTTATTAGAATTTAATTTAAAAGTGACTTCGTTTAAAGTTACTTTTTCTAATTTAAAATTCTTTGTTATCATTTCTCTCAGAAGTTCGGCGTTTATTTTTGGAGAAATAAAAGAAAATAATTGATCCATACTGAATCGAAAGACATAAATCAAGCTCACACTATAATATAACACTAATAGCAAGTACTAATGAATTTTACTCACTACAGACATTCTATTTTAAAATCATCCAATAGCATATTACCAAATGTACACCAGATTAGATAAAAAGATAATGTAAATATCAGCACTTGTATTTATAAAATAAAAAATATAATGAAATAAAAACACATTTAGAACAGTACAGATACAGACATGAACAGACTAAGGAGGAAAACAAAACGTCAAAACAAAAACCAGAAAATAAAATTGACTTAAAACGCAACAAAAATGAGGGTTTAATTTACATCGCTTATCATATCTAAAAAGAAGCTGAAATGGATATATCTATAACAACAAAGAATACATCTAAAACTTTTGGCTCCTCAATTTTAAAGATACATATAAGATCTTAAATGCAGGGTTAAATACTATTTATTTTGATAGTACAAGTGGGAAAAAACATCATTATAATATGTGTGCGAAGAGTCATCCTCATGAGGGCGAATAGCACGAATATTATAATACATCGTAGATGTATACTGCGATAATACTATTACTTATCTCACGTGTAATGTACACAGTTTTATGTACGCCTGTAACATGGTTTTATTTTTATTAATTAAAAAGTTAGCGATCACAACCTCAGGCGCAATTATAGCACACATTTAGCGTAACAGCATAATTTTGTTAAAACAAAACACCATAATTTTGGGTGTGGTTTGGGTATCACTTGTAAAAACTTCCGACCCATGGTCTTCCGCCACTGCGCATGCGCACAAATAACGATAACCACGGAAACGGTGTTTTAGGTGACCCAAAATCTCTCTAACCATAACAACACTAGTAATAGTAATAATAATAATAATCATAATAAATTTTCCATTTGGTACATCTTGACAAGCTTCAAAAAACCCAGAATAGGTATGTCTGAAAAACGAAGTTTCTCTTTTAGCTATAGTCAGATCAAAAAGTATTAAGAGGTTACTTTTTAAAACTTAATACTCCTTATCTACAAATTATATTATTAATTATACGTTTAAATCTTAACTGTGTTTCACTACAAACATAGTAAGCAATTTATTGTATATTCTATAAGTAAAATCATAATTGTTTACGTTAACATATGCGTAAACTAATTGCATGCATTTGTTATCTAAAATCAAGTTATCTTCTTTAATTATTGAACTTTTATTTGAAGATTGAGCTCCAAAAATATTTTTTTTATTTCTTGAATAGTTCATCTAAGTCTACTGATGAAAAGGGCGTACAAGAGCGAAACAAGTAGTGTAATGGCCTACTAGTTCAGGAAGCTGATTGATGCACCGCATAGCCTCCAGAAGCATACGGCGCGGCGGCCCCATTCTGCCAAGATTGTTAGATTGTATTTTACAGTAAACCTTTCTGCCAATGAACTCGCTAAATTGTAATAATTAAGGCTTCCACTTCCAGGTCAGTTATTGAAACAAAAACTCAAAAACTATCGTAAGGGGGCTTCATTAGGCCGAAAAACTTAAAACAAAGAATTTTTAGAGTAGACCACATATGGAGGAAAAAGGAGAGCGATTATGAACATGTTATGAAAATTGTTAAAAAAAGTCCTATAGTACACACATGGAACAAAAAAAGGATTTAATATGATTTTGGAGATACATCATCTTACTATTGCTCTCATTGGAAATGAACAGCCTCTCTCTTACATTCACATGATTATTAATTGAGTAGACACCCTTTTACACCAAAAACGGTATTAGACCAATTTTTACATCTCTATAAGTTTTACCGTACACTAAAAACATGTTTCCCAGGTTTTCTTCTCAAGGTGTACACTGTATTCTCCGTTCGTGGTTTAGTGAACATAGGTGAAACTGGTCGCTCTAACATAAATGTTGCGTTAGACAAAAACACGTTTCCAAGTCTGCCATGGATGAGCATCATTTTAACACTAAACATAAAATAGATTTTGATAATTGCGCTTTGATTTCCAAATCTTTTTCAACTTCAATACGATAACCATCCCTATTTAAATTCGAACCAATAAGCGCCTAGTTTACTGATCCTTGACGATTTTTTTTATATACACCGTGTTTACGTAAGTTGGCTACATATGGAAAACTTTGTTCTTATTGATTTTATGACAAACAGTTATTCTTTATAAAAGTTGTGTCCATTTTTGACCATATCGAACATTTTTAATAAGAAAAGATGTTGCGGATGAAAAATAAATTTTAAATATATAATATTGTTTATTTACAATTAAAAAATTATTATTATTATTATTAGATATTAATCTTAAAACTTAAATTTTCAATGTTATCGCAGAGAAAATGTAAAATAATATTTTAATTGTAAATAAACAATATTGAATATTTAAAACTTATTTTTTATACGTCTTATACATCTTTTTTATTAAAAATTTTTGATATGGTCAAAAATGAAGATACTTTACTCTTGAACAGAAATGATATAAATTATTATTATTATTATTATTATTATGCAGTGATATAATTTCATATCTGATGGTTGAATTTTGGGTTTTAGAACAT
Organism: Abscondita cerata; assembly: GCA_030710515.1. NCBI lineage: Eukaryota > Metazoa > Arthropoda > Insecta > Coleoptera > Lampyridae > Abscondita > Abscondita cerata. Next base: position 52,965 of record JALBCR010003918.1, on the reverse strand, counting down.
GCACAAGTTTTTATAAAGAATAACTGTTTTCATAAATACCATAATAACAATGTTTTCCAATATGCCAACTTACGCGGACACGGTGTATACGGATTATTAACTTAACAACCAAGACTTCTTTTAAGTACCTACTCTAAAATCTTGCTTGCCCTGAAGGAGTCCCTTACAATAGTGAGCGAAACGTTGAGAACTAGGTTACCATTTCGACATGGTTCGATCCTGGAAGACGTTTTTGTTTTGATAAGAAAGTGTTTAACAAGTCTTAAACTTCTTGAAACAACTACTTAGCAATTATGGGATATGCTCAAGTGTCACACATTTACCTGAAAGCACTTCTTAACCTAGTTTATTCAAAGATTCGAACTCGTTCGAAAACTCCTGAATCATACTCAATTTTTTCTGCTGATAAGACGATCCTCACGACGAGGTCGTTAATGAGCTTTTCGACAAAACCCTAGAGTCTTAAAGAGAGTTTAAAGTTTCTTGGATAATTCGAGTTAAAAGTGTATTGAGCATCTTCAGTAATTACTAAGTTTTCTATTCTAAAATACTACGGAAATAAAAATTTTATTCTATGATTTCGTCACTAGTTTCTATAACATTTGAAATATTTTTGCAATTTACAAATTAAATTAAAAATGTTTATTCTTTACATTAACATTAAAGTAAAAATGATTTTGGTACTAAAATAAATAACTCTTTTCGAGATTCATTCATGACACGCATTAAAAACAAATATTCATTCGTCGTGAATTACATACATAATATTTCATATAAAATCGTTATCTACAGCGTGTTTAATTATGTCCGCAATTCGTTGTCGTTTCTTTTGTGACTTAAATGGTCGAATTACTAAGGCTTTCTCCAAAGGAACAACTTCAGTACTCTAAAAATAGAACAATAGTAACTTTTAGTGCAACAATTATCCAGTTACCGATATATCGTCAAGATCAGTAACTTCGCCGTCTTCTAACATAGCCATAGGTACTGCTCCTAAAGACATACCTACCCCAAACAAAGCGCACGATTTAATTTCTGACTTTAAATCGTCTAATGTAAGTAATTCTGGACTAGATCCCAATATTGCCAACGTAGAAATAAAAAGTTTTATGATAATCTTCTATAAGAATATCCCAAAATTTTATTCTCAACGATTCTTCAGTACACAGTATAAAAAAAAGTTAAATCTAGAGCTAACGAGGCATATCTTGAAGTTTAATGAAAAACATAAATGTTTAAAAAAAATGGTAACGGATAAAATACCTGCTCATTTGGAAGTCAATCATAACAGCATCTTGTAACAGATTGTTTTCGTCATATTTGAATAAAAATTTGGAGCCCATGCATCTCCATGAGTAACTACTGCTAAACGTCCCTTATCCGCAGTGTATTCAATCAATTTCCTAAAATAACAGTTTGGTTACACCAAAAAAGTAGTAACTACTTTAGTTAATCGAGCAATCTATATAAAAAAGTACCAACATATTTATCACGATTAGATAATGGTAATTCAATAGTGCGCATTACAGCTTCTAGATGAACAAACCAAGAAATTAGTTTATGTGCCAATGTATCCTATTTATATAAACCTGTATTTTAGAAAAATATTTTTATGTAATATACTGAATAGCCCAAAAAAGTGTAAGGAAGTAAGTGCCATTTTTTTATTAAATGATACACTTTGTTCAGACCTAAACTTTGGATCACGTAAAAGTGCTCCTTTCGAAGTAGGTACCTATTATCAGCCCAAATTGAAAATGTTTAGTCCGTCCATCACTACAGTCGATTGATACTTTCAAATAACATACCATTACTACAGCACATGATTTATAAGATGTAATGTTCTTAATTCATTAGAATTCTTTGGTGTATAGTAACGATATATGTAGGTATGTCGTTTACACGCGTTTTCCTTACTGTAATGTAGGACTACAGACTACCTCTGATTAATTGTTAAAATGACGCTTTTAATCTTTAGCTGCCCATAATTCTGTATTTTTGCCGAATCTTCCGGAAGCGACCGGAGTTTGCCTATACACAGTCACAGAATATGTCAAATAAAAAAATACAATGGATAATCTAACGCGTGATATTGATTGTCCAAAATTGACAAACAATGATTAGATGTGACTCGTTGCATTATTGTGTAACATTGATTTTAAAGAAGAATTTCGTAATAGGATTTAGTTTTCTAAAATTAAAATGCTTTTTAGTACTTTAATGGTACTTTTTTTATTATAAGTAACATTATAAGCTTATACCGCATTGCAACAGAAAGTAGGTTCGATCTGTATCTTTTATACGATTTAGATAAAAATTGAAAAATTTACTAATACGGGGTGGATCTCGATTTTGATGGGATTGCAGGGTATTTTGGTAACTATTACTGTTAGAGCAAAACTGTTCACGTAGCATTAGGCCAACTTTTTGAGACAAATTAAACAGCGAAAACAAAAATCTTTTTCATTTTTTTGATGCAGGGACCAAAATTGATTTTTTCAAATTTCGATAAGGTTCCATATCTCATCTGTTGATAAAATTCAGGAAAAAGTGTAAAAACATTTCTTGTGCAGTTTTAGCGTAGAATCAAATGGAGTAGTCAATTTTAAACTTTGGTCACCAATAGTCAAAATGCCACATAAACTTAGTTTTTTTAAATGGAAACCATAGTTGACTTTGACTTCATTAAAATCCTTATTTTGTTAGCTTTTCAACAATATGTAGTTTATAGAGGTTCTTTAAGAAAATTACGGAATTACAAGCGAATTTGTTAGTTTGCACTTTTGTAAGTAGACGATTCAATAATTTAAAACAACAGAAACACAGAACATCTGTCAAAACAAAGTAAATGTTTGTTTTCGCTGTTTAATTTGTCTCAAAAGTTGGTCTAATGCTACGTGAACAGTTTTGCTCTAAAAGTAATAGTTACCGAAGTACCCTGTAATCCCATCGAAATCGGTCCACCCTGTACATATAGTAGGTACTAATGAATTTATCAATAGTAAATTTTTTTTAAATTATGGTAGCAAATTTTTAAAATCCGTTCATAAATAAATCTACAAAGTTATTACAGATTGTGTGATACACACCGCCATCTAGGTTGGTATTTAAGAAATCAATAAAAAATATTTTTAAATGTTTCACCACACGGTTAATATGACCAATCAAAACACAAACAATTTTATTTAAAAATCAAAATTACAGTCGTTTCAGTTAAACTAGCTTATGTGGTTCTGTCTAGTACTCCTCAAAATTTTAAAATGTATTAAAGCAGTAAAATAGTTACAGGGTGTATCTTTTTTGCTGTCACTAGTATAATCTAAAATTAAATAATAAGACAATAGCACCTACCCATAAAAATCACCACACGTGCAATTTTGTATTTTTTCCAAATAGGTATTAGGCAACTGTTTTCCACTGCATCGTACGCCACAGGTAACAAACTATTTATTTGAAAATTGCAATACCAATCCCTTTAACCTATCAGATACGTAGGTTTCTAAAAATACACTAAATTAAATGAACAACTACCAAACATCACTTGCTTGTAAACTGTTAGCGATAGTTTCAAACTCTTCAGGTTTTTGATCTTTAAAAGTAATCCCAAAGCATGCACTTTGGCAAATGTCCTTAAAATAATTCGAGCATGTTCAAAATCTAATCCATCAGATCGTGTTAATCTTATGTAACCTTTGTAAGTCATGTCCTCGAGAAGAACGTAATCGTTACTTCCATTACTTAAAGCTGAGATACATCTACAATAATTGAGTCAAAAAGCTCATCAAATGAAAAATAAATTCTTACAAAGGAATTTTATTGAAAACAGGTTCACAGTGTTTTGATAACTGAAATTGGTTCATAGTTTTCCATACCTAACATCGTCGATTGTAATGCTTTTAATTTAATAGATTAATTGGTCTACTTACTATGTTATAAAAAACTACTTCGTTTTGAAAAAATCTAATGATCGAAAAGTGTTCCTCCAACATATGTTTTTAGGAAGTGCCTTTGATATAATTGGAAAAAAATTTCTTTAATATGATCATCTCTAAAAATAAATACATGTATCAGCAAAATAATTAACTAAAATATTAATAAATATTTTTGAACACACCCAAATTAGGAAATAAAGCATAAAAGTTAAAACTATCGTTATAAGTGATTAAAAACCTTTGTGATACAATTCTTCACTAAATACTTTCAAGATCATCTTCTTGATATGGTTAGCGAAAATATGAAATGATTTCTTTAGCGCATGCAGTAATATCAATAGTACTTACATTTGAAAGAGAATGGCTAAACACGAATGTAAGTCACGCACTATTTGAATAATGTTAATGATGATGTAAGAGTGACATCTATCTAGCTTATAGAAAATCATTAGTTGTTGCCCAATAGATATTTGCGTTACCAAAAATTTATCAACTTAAAAGCCGCTACCCGACTTTATCATTGAGTTATGATAACCTTTGTGAAGGTATTCACCTATAGTTATAATACATAAAAACAACTACACGAAGTGGAATAATAAAAATGTGCAAAATGCTGTAATTATTAGGTCCTACTAAAAAACAAATTAGTTTAAGTCTCTTGTAAAGTAGTGTCGTTTAGATTCGGGTCTAAAGGCCGTAGTTGATTGCAATTTCTGTATAACGTTTCTGTAACACAAGTGCTCAGTTACTTCAGTGGTCCTTCAGTCTCCCATGTTGGATGTAGACTGTAGAAATGTTAAGAAGAAATTCTAATCAACGACGGCCTTTGGACCCGAATTTAGATTTGGCTGGACTTGCGACTTTCTAAAAAAAAATGTTTTTCGAACATTATCGATTCAAGTTTTTAAACACTTTAATTCCTAGATATGTTGTACACTATACAGAATATGGTTTTCAAAATAAATAATTTGTAGAAATCTGTAGTATGCAAGATGCCTTCTGTGAACTTTTTAACATTGCAAAAAAACTAAGCGTATATCAAATAAGTCAACCGAATAAAACAGTGATCAGTGATAATTGCAGAATTACGAACAGTATTTTAGTATTTTAGTGAAAATACTCGAGATGTAATGTCAAAAATTACATTTCGAGTTTTTTCGAATAGCCACTAAGTGGTGCAGTAGCCGTTCATACGCAGAAAATTGTCAATCTCTTCTCAGGACCCTAATGAAATTATTTGTGATTATTTTTTTTTCATGTGGAAGGGACGAGGGGTGTTGGTGTCGAGCGATTTCAGTTTCAAACGTGATTTTCTTTCTTCGATCGACACTAACACCCCCTCCCAAGCCACATAGTGTTATAGAATTGAGAAAACACGTCCACAAAAGATAAATCACAAATAATTTCAATAAGATCTTGAGAAGAAATTGAGAATTTTCTGTGTATGAACGACTACTGCGTCACCTAGTGACCATTCAAAGACTCGAAATGTAATTTTTGACATTACAGTTCGAATATTTTCACTAAAACATTATAATTTATGATTTGAAAGCTTTTTCATTCCAGGTTTTGAAAATACGACAAACCGACTCCGGTAAGAGAAAAGATAGAAATTTGCGGTTTGCGTTAGCTTTTGGAAATTTCATCGTCTATCGAACCATGTAAATAAAAATATAGCGTTCCATTTAAATTTTTTCATGATAGTGAGCAATAATTGTTGTAACAACACATAGCACCCCTTAGCTGATGCGAAAAAATGATTCAGACAAAGTTTTTTCAACGAGACCTTACGCGTTTATATTAATTGGGTCAAAATGCGTTATTGACATTTAAAAAATAATGTTTAACTTTCCCCACCAATTTGTTTCATGAGACGGAGAAAAATACCTTAAACGAAAGAAATTGCAAAATTTTCTAATAATCAGAATGGCATTATTTAAAATATCTCGTAAACTGCATATTTATTTAAAAAATCCCGTTTTCTGATTGGCTATGAAAATTGCGCCACCTAGCGGCCATTTTTTAAACATGAAAATAATTTCCAGCAATTTCTCTTAGCCTATTTACCAATAAAAATTTTTACTGCAAGTTGTGGAACACTTGTTTGTTGGCTATGCATTGGCAATGTATTGGTTTTGCTGGCGAATGAATGGCACAAAATGCCAATACAGAAAAAGCGTTTTAAACGCACACAGAAATGATTAAATATTTATCAATGCAAGGTGTTTTCAGCGAGGTTTTCAGGTTTTTATTTGTGAACAGTTTCAAATGTCCAAAGATACAAGTACAAGATATCAAGTATTTTCGAGATACGTTTAGATTAAGTATGACACTTTAATCTTGATTTAACGTTTTTATCGGTAACTACCAAAGTCAATATTAATCTTTACACAAAGAAAGATTAAATCACACTAATTTAACTTAAAAATTGTATATTAAAATGTATAAAGTTTACAAATCTACAAAAATCGGGCTTAGAGAAAAAAAGTGAATGCATTTCTTAAAAATTGTAAAAGAAACCAATCAAGAAAACCAACAAAAACAACCCATACCCTCGTACCCGGAACAACTTCGTGTTTTAGAACCAACATTTTCAGCTCATCTTTATAGTAGTTTTTCAACAAACGAATCTTCGAGTTCTGCGCATTTGAATGCAAATTTATCTCGTCTTGTATAAAACTTAGTGAAATGTTTTTTTGTTTGTTTTTGTGCATAGGTATGTGTTGTATTTACTTACTATTTCGTAATACATGTATTTTTGTATTTTCTAAGTATTTTATTAATGTTGGCCCATTGAAACCAAACTTCACCCTTTACTACAACAAATGCTACAATACGGACAAGTAATCATTTCCTCTTCATAATAAATGTAAATGGTTCGATTCAAGCAAGTCATCATTTCACCATCATAGAAAGTTCAATGGCTCCATGCAGGCAAGCCGGAATTGGGCCTTGAAGGTAGATTATGTGTTGGCCAAACGTCAAAGTTCCAATACTAAACTTCATTTACGCCAATAACTTATATGAATTTTGCCATTGCATTGTGTATGCTGGGATAGCAGGTATCCATTTTGAATTGACCACCCTGTACATAGGAGACAATATTTCGAAAGTAGAAAAGGTGACATTCCAAATTAATAACAAAAGTGTGACAAATATGTTACTTGGAAAAAACATTATTTGAAAAACCCTATATATATGGTATAACAACATTTATTTATTTATTCGTAAGGTAGATTTTAAATATTATATTATGATGTAAGTGTTATGTATGGTGCCCCAGAAGATCAGTATAAACCTGTTATTTATTTATTCGAATGTGTGCAATAGTGGATTGGCTCGTTTTAGCAAAGCATTTGCTTCAACGTTTAGAAAAACCACTAAAACCTAAACATGCCAACCCTTACCCACCTTAGTATTCGTATGTAATAATATTAATTAAGTGTGTAAAGGAAAGGAACACCAACTGCAGCGTCTATTTAACCAACAGAAAAACACCAAAAACTGCACCAAAAACTTGGACTCGGACACGTGTTTCAACAGCTAAGGTGTTATCATCAGCGATAACCTGTTCCGTTGTAGCCGGAACCATTTGATCAAGGAAAGGAACACCAACTGCAGCGTCTGTTTAACCAACAGAAAAACACCAAAACTGCACCAAAAACTTGACTCGGACACGTTGCAGTTGGTGTTCCTTTCCTTTGATCAAGATGGCTTCCAGGTCTACACTACGGAACAGGTTATCGCTGATGATAACAACAGCTGTTGAAACACGTGTCCAAGTCAAGTTTTTGTTCCAGTTTTTGGAGTTTTTCTGTTGGTTAAATAGACGCTGCAATTGGTGTTCCTTTCCTTTGATCAAGATGGCTTCCAGGTCTACACTACGGAACAGGTTATCGCTGATGATAACAGCTTAGCTGTTGAAACACGTGTCGAGTCAAGTTTTTGGTGCAGTTTTTTGGTGTTTTTCTGTTGGTTAAATAGACGCTGCAGTTGGTGTTCCTTTCCTTTGATCAAGATGGCTTCCAGGTCTACACTACGGAACAGGTTATCGCTGATGATAACAGCTTAGCTGTTGAAACACGTGTCCGAGTCAAGTTTTTGGTGCAGTTTTTGGTGTTTTTCTGTTGGTTAAGTGTGTAAACATTATAGAAGGTAAATAAGAACATAAAATATAACAGCACAGCCATTGCATGACTACATACGGGTGATTCAGCTAACCCGTTCATTAGAAGTTTATGGACTTTCCGTTGAAATATTTGTTTAAAAATTTGGAATAGGGGGTTGCTCAAAAAGTTCTATTTAATTGAAATATTTCAGTTCTTCTAGCACTTCCGGTTACACCGGAAGTGGCTACCAACTAGCTCATTTTAAATGGAATGCTATATATTTTTTTGTATATTTGGATTCTACGCTAAAATCTGAGTTACTTTCATGTAGCACAACCTATATGAAAAATCAATAGTTTTTGAGATATTCTCATTTTTTTGAAAAAAATGGTTTTGTAGTATTGTTTTCAAACGCTTGTCAATGATTGAAAAACAAAGTTATAGTAACAAAATTTGGGCTATACTTAGGAGGACTGTTAAGTTTTTAAATTATGTGTAATTTGACATCTCATTATTTACAGGGTGTTCAAAATGTTTGGCTAAATCTGACTAACTTCAACTGCCCAAAAGTCAATTTTTTTAAATGGAACATTATGTATCTTGTTGCTCTATGTGATGGAGAATTAAGTGATCTTTCAATCTTTATAAGGGTTCCCTATACCTATCTGTTACCATTTTCCTGCTATCGATGTATTTACATTCGACACACAATATTTCTCTATTTTATTAAATAATTTCTGACTAGTGGCCTGTGGAAATTAAAACAATGTGCCTTATTTATCAAACTTGTAAACGTCGACGTGACACATTATACACGATATGGAAATCCACCAAGAATATTCGAGTGAAGACATACTAAATTTATTTTTTATTCATGGAGAATGTTACAAGATTATTGAAAGAACTTGCCGTTTGCCTAACGAGAGATATCTACATTTATGGCCTCTAAATAAAATTACATTGCAAAAATAGAAGCAAATTAATTTAATTATTAATTTAGCAACTGTTCGATATGCCGTCCGTGGTTTTCTAAGCACAATAAAACCCTTCTGTTAACTTCAGCTATTGTGGATTTTTGAACCATTTGCACATCTACTTCAGCGAAGGCAGTTCGAACCCAATGTAATAAGTCATCTCTGTTATGGACTGGCCTTGAATAGACTTTAGTCTTGACATACCCCCATAAAAAAATCCAGGGTGTTAGGTCAGGTGATCTGGGAGGCCATAGAGATGAACCATTGCGTCCAAACCAACGATCTTCGAACATATGGGATAATTCTTGATAAACCTCATGGGTTTAATGGGCTGGAGCACCATCCATTTGGTACCAACATAAATTTAGAAGATTTAGGGGTAAATTTTCCAATAAAATTTGAAACCACTCCTCTAAGCATTTCTAAATATTTGCGAGAATTTAAATTTTCGTCATACACTTCAAAACAAACACGATTATCCATAATTAAACAAAAACATTAAAACTAAATGTGTCTTGAAAGTTACCTTCGCACACGATCCGAGGATTTTGTTCTGCCCAATAATGCCAATTTTTCCTATTAATGATTCCTTCTCTACTAAATTTTGACTCATCGGTCCAAATATTTTTTCAAAAATTTGGATCTTCCTGCGTTTTCAATAAAATGCTTTCACAAATGCTACACGACGTATTTTGTCACCTGGGCGGAAAGCTTGTAGTTTTATAATAGAAAAAGCATGCATTTTACGTTGTGCCAAAATTCTCTGTATTGACGAGTAGGACAGTCCCAAATCTTCAGACGCAGCTCTGATCGATGCATGTGGATTTGCATTAAAATATGCCAATACATTTATTTCATTGTCTTCATCACCGGTGACTACCTTGGGGCGTGTTCTAGTACATTGAATTCCAAATTGTTTAAAATTTGCTTCTATTCTCTTAAACGTAGTTTTATTTAGAGGTCGCAAGTGTGGATATCTCTCGTTAAACAAACGGCAAGTTCTTTCAATAATTTTGTAACATTCTCCATGTATAAAAAATAAATTTAGTATGTCTTCATTCGAATATTCTTGGTGGATTTCCATATCGTGTATAATGTCAGAAATTATTTAATAAAATAGAGAAATATTGTGTGTCGAATGTAAATACATCGATAGCAGGAAAATGGTAACAAATAGGTATAGGAAACCCTTATGAAGATTGAAAGACCACTTAATTCTCCATCACATAGAGCAACAAGATACAGGGTGTTCCATTTAAAAAATTGACTTTTGGGCAGTTGAAGTTAGTCAGATTTAGCCAAACATTTAAATGTCAAATTACACATCATTTAAAAAACTTAACAGTCAATGTCATTCCAAATTGGTAAGTTTTGTTAGATGATCTTTGTAAATTAAAAACGTATCTAAAGTCACTCCCAGATAAACTAAATTAAAATTATGGTTTAACTTTGTATTATTAAAGATAACATTAAGTTTTCTCCTTTTTTTCTCTATTACTTAAATGAAAACAAAGAAACCCTGTCTTTTAAGATTGGGGCATAATGCCACTTTTTGAAATAATTTTCCATAATACGCAAATCATCAGATAGTTTATTTTCAATTTCAAAAAATCCGAATGTTGAAATGAAATTGCCATATCATCGGCATAGACGAATTTTCTACATTGTAAAGAAGGAAGATCAGAAATATATACCTACATTAAAAGAATAGGTGCAAGAACCGATCCCTGTGGAAGACCATTATTTAAAAATCTAAATTTACTGCTTTTATATTCAAGAAAAACTCTAAATTTCCGATTAGACAACATATTTTCAATAAAAAGAAACAATTTTGGAAATCTAAATCTACAAAGGCAACTCCAGTTTTAAGTTTTTTCTGAAATCCAGCTTCGAATGCCAATACATCACAACAACTTCTACCGGATCGAAATCCTGCTTGTTCAATTGGTAATTTCTCTTTTATTAACGGATTAATTCTTTGAAAAGTCAATCATTCCAAAACCTCATAAAATACACTTAACAAACTTATTGGACGGTAAGAAGTTGGGTCTGTAGGATATTTATTTTTCTCTTTAAAATTGCTACGACTTTACATTTCTTTAAATCTGTTGGTAACTTACCTGTATTATAAATACCATTAAGAAACATAAGTAGCCACTTCAAAAAGTAATTTCCCAAATTTTTCAAAAATTCTGGATGTATCCCATCAAACCCAGCAGCTTTCTTTGATTCTTTTCTTTTGTAGGCACTCTTTCATCTTTGTGATAATCGATGTTTCCACTTTTACTGAGTTTGAAACATTAACCAACCGAGAAGCAAAGTTAATAGTTTAATACTCAAAAATTGTGGGTAACAGATTTTGTGATCGATCCAATATTTTTGAATTAAAACTGTCTATACTTACTCTAGCAAAATAATAGTAAAATACAAACACCATAACAAATATATTTAAATAATAACCAATTTGTAATCTTACCTCACATTTTTCCTCTAGCTTGAACAGTAAAAGCATTCACGCTACTTAAATAAGAATCGCCTTTTTTCTGTTCAGGTTTAAATTCAATATGTTGAATACATACTTCTTTTAATTTAAAAATATCTTCTATAATGTCGATAAGGATACTTTCGTGGAACTTTGGAGACACCAAATTTTCTAGTATTTTTGAAAATTCCATTGCTGTTCTGAAAAAAACACAAGCTTTGAACAAAGCAAAAATATTAGTAATAATATTTATTTAAATATTGGAGTGTAAATATATATTTTCAAATTCTTCAAAAAAAGACTAAGATTTAAATTGGTTCCGTTTCAGAGAGCTAAAATGTAACCAACCACCGATTATTGTTCGAGGTATTTATTTCTTTCCAAATTTGTGATAATAGACCCGATCAGTGGTGACGTCAAATTAAACCGCTAAAATCAAAATTCGGTACTTGGCAAAATTGTGGTCGAAAAAGTGAACCTTAAGTACATGGACTTAAGGGTGATAATAAAATAGGTCAATAAAAAGTGGTTGGTTTTCCAATATACACACATAAATAAGGGAAATCGTTTTCATATTCACTAATTCTGAACCTTTATCTTTCATCTAGTATCAATATTACATTTTCAAATAGCATATTTTTATTATAAATTAAAATTAACTTATATACTACAAATACATGCGCAAAAAACCAGCTGGCGGGAACAGTAATGTTAGAAATACGCACCGGGTTAACCTTATACTTTGTAATTGCTGTTTTCCTTTGTTGTTCCTGGCGTTACTCTTGTTTCTTTATTAGCTTATTGACTCGTTTACTTCATTAGTTTGATCTTTATAATACGTAATTTATAGTTTAATTTAATAGTACTTCATAGTAATTAGGTTATGGTTAACCCGGTGCGTATTTCTAAAATTACTGTTCCCGCCAGCTGATTTCTGCGCATGTATTTGTAGTATAAAAATTAATTTTAATTTATAATAAAAATATGCTATTTGAAAATGTAATATTGATACTAGATGAAAGATAAAGGTTCAGAATTAGTGAATATGACAACGATTTCTCTTATTTATGCGTATATATTGGAAAACCAACCAACTTCTATTGATCTATTTGAATATAACCCTTAAGTCCTTGTACTTAAGGTTCACTTTTTCGTCCACAATTTTGCAAAGTACCGAATTTTGAATTTAGCGGTTTGTACGTGACGTCACACTAATCGGGTCTATTCTTCAACGGAGTTTAATCCGATGAACAAGTGGTCAACATAAAAGTTATCAATGGTTGTTTCACACGCCAATACGTTTACGTGTGCTTATTCCTTTTACTAATTACTTTACATAATTTAAAATGATGGATAATTTTTTTTACAGTAATTAAAAACAAAAGACTGTCTTGTAAGGTAATTAATTAGAAATGCGTCTATACTACAAGTAAGATAAATTACTAAAATAATTTGAAGACATACAATTAGAAATCGATTCCTTACCTAACAATTCAGTCGAAATTGAAGCAAGCGAATTATTTGAAAAATCCCTTTTTCCTATTCGTATAATAGAAAACAAATCCTCGAATCTCGGGTAAACAACTGTGGTAATGGTTCTCGTCAGGTAGATACGGAGAACGAAAATTTTGTGCCTCACACATCAAGCAACATTATAATCACCTACAATTAGCTTGCCTAATGAATCCTTTAAATCTTTGTTTCACGACAACTGTAATATAAGCGTAATGCAATAATATCAATACTTAAAATCGTCTCTGGAAGAAGACGTTGCTCGGGTAATACAATCTATAACTTTAACTGAAAACAACTACATGTTTTGCAAACGTTATGACACATCTATGATTTGGTAGGGACCCGGATAAACCGCCTTAGCGATTGTAACTTGGCGTGGTACCCGTACTCCAACTGAATATGTGCGAGGACAAAAGGCCAAAAATGTTTTTGCCTACAAACGCCGAAAATACTTCTGTGGACAAATCGCCCAAAATGTTTCGGTTTATAAAACGCCGAAAATATTTATGTGGAGAAATCGCCGAAAATGCCACTGAGGACAAATTGCCGAAAATATTTTTCAGGACAAAACGTTTCTATGGACAAAAGCTGAAAATATGTCGGTGGGCACATCGCTCCAAAAAGTAATGAACGTTTTGAGAGCGTTTAGTAAAGTGTCCTTGAACTTTGCACAAATAGTGATAAATATTGATTTTTAGAAAAAGTAGTACAGATAAAATTTTAGATAATCAATTTTCCATAAAATTTTTTTTTGTCCACAAATTCGGCATTTAGTTCATTCGGCGATTTGTCATAGACCCATTTGATAACCTAATGGAAAAAATTTATAGGGGCCTTTGAATTATTTTTAACGGCGACAGGCAATGATACCAAGGACTAGAAAATACAAGAAGCGCGCCTTACACTGTATTGGAGGAGAAAAACTCGAAATATATGACAATCTTGATTTTACAAAAGAAAGCGATAAAATGTTTATTTTGTAATAATAGAAAAGTTGGAAAAATACTTTGAATCAAAAAGTAATAAAAATGTCGAACAGCACAAGTTCTCTATATGTAGGATGAATGGTTTATGAACGTTAAATGAAATGATTTCAACAAAACTTTGAATTTTAAACTAGATACGTGAGCAAAGATAAATGTCATTTCCAATTCCAAAATAAAGAAATCCCAATCAACTCAAAAATTAAATCTCAAGCGATTAAATGTACCTACTTGGTTCCTGTTTTTGATCGTAACTATTAATAATAACCTTCGTGATGTACATTTTTTCATTATTCAAAGAAATAATCACGCGTGTCCATTGTTTATGAACCATTAAGAATTTAAATATATTAATTAGAAACGATAAATAAGAAATCTGCGAGATTATTATTATTATAATGACTGCCTAAAAATGATTCAAAACTACCAATTTTTTTGAGGGTATAGGTCAAATAAAATCTATTATTTGTAATTTTCGTTCACAATAGATAATTATACACCATGAATTTTTTTTGCCTTGTAGAAACGGGCCTTTAGTTTAAGGTCTAAAAGTAGAGATCGAATGATAAACGATATATAATAAGAATAATAATAATAATAATAATAATAAACAGCCACGAAAAAAACACATAACTGGAAAGCTACTGGAAATGATAACATCCACAATTTCTACCTTAAATACTTTACTTGCATACACAATTACCTGGAAGCGGCATTTAATAAATTCATCGAACACCCTAACACAATACCATCATACATGACAACTGGCATAACATACCTAAAGCCTGAAGACAACGACATTAAAAACCCCTCAAAATACAGACCCATAACCTGTTTAACAACACTTTATAAATGCTTTACATCCATCATTGCCAACAGATAACCAAATTCTAACAGATGAACAAAAAGGGTGTATTAAACAATCAAGAGGGTGCAAAGAACAACTAATCACAGACATGGTAGTAACTGAACAAAGCATAAAACAAAAAAGAATCTGTACACAGCATACATTGACTATAGAAAAGCATATGACTCCGTACCTCATAGCTAGCTGGCAAAAATATTAGATATCTATAAGATAGACCCTAAGATAAAATACGTACTAAAAAAATTACTCACTAAATGGAAAACAAAATTGGTCACCAACGAAAACAATAAAACAGTGGAAACAAACTACATTGATATTAAACGCGGAATATTTCAAGGAGATGCGTTGAGCCCGTTGTGGTTTTGTCTAGCAATCAATCCTCTATCAAACATCTTAAAAGAACAATGTCGCACAGATAATACACCAGAAGGAAGTTAAATACACTCTAACACACCTTCTGTATATGGATGATATTAAACTTTATGCAAGAAATGAGAGAGACCTGACTCATCTTCTAGAACTAACTCACACATTCTCCAAAGACATAGAAATCGAATTTGGACTTGATAAATGTAAAAACACAAACCATACAGAAAGGCATCCAACAAACAAGCAGAGTAGAAAGTAATAATATACCACCAATAGAACCTATGGATGAAAATGATGTATACAAATATTTAGGAGTGTTACAAAAGAAAAATATCGATCACAAAACAATGAAAAAGAACATAAAGGAAAAATACGTAAGTAGAATATAGGAAATACTAAAAACCAAGTTGAATGCTAAAAATCTCACAAAAGGAATTAACACTTATGCCATGCCCCTGTTAACATACACATTTGGAATCCTTAAATGGTCACAAACAAAACTAAAAGTCCTTCAAACAGAAACAAATGTATTAATGACAAGGTATCGAAACCACCATCCTAAGTCTGCCATAGAACGATTAACATTAAAGAGAAAGGATGGAGGAAGGGGTATAATAGACATTGTCAACTTACATAATAGGAGCGTCACAAACCTGAGACAATATTTCTATCAGAAAAAGAACAATCGGCATACTATAAAGCAATCACAGAGGCAGATAAATACACAACACTACAATTAAGTAACACCAAAAAGAGAACAATCTACACAGATGAACAGAAAATCACAAAATGGAAACAAAAGCGTCTTACAACTGGCTAATTCATGGGGATCTGTATCCAGAAACGGAAGGTTTTATGTTAGCCATAAAAGATCAAGTAATTAAAACGAATAACTATAAGAAATATATTCTAAAAGAGAACATCGTGACAAACCTCTGTAGAAAATATAAAAAAGCTAGTGAGACGATCCATCATGTAATAGGAGGCTGTCAGACAATAGCACAAAAGAATATAAACATAGGCATGACGATGTGGGTAAGATCCTCCACCAAGAATTGGCTCTCAAATACAACCTGACAAAAGAGAAGAAAAGATACTTCCAATATGAACCCAACAACATCCTTGAAAGTGATGATTATGAAATATATTGGGACAGAAGCATAATAACTGATAAGAACATTACACACAACCGACCTGACATTACCCTTTGGAAGAAAAAGAGAGAGAAGTAATACTGATAGATATAGCAGTGACAAACGATACCAATTTGGAAAAAAAGTTAGAATCATCCCCATTATAATATCCAACATGGGAACAATCCCCAAATATCTATTTAGATCACTAAAAAACTAGAGGTAAAGCCGTACATTTTTCAAACAATGCAAAAGACAGTAATCCTTAACACCTGTCATATAGTACGTAGATTCCTATATTCTGAATAATAGAAAAGAGATAAACATTTGGTTACGACAGTTTTTATACTCTCCAACCAAATTATACCGGCTTAGGCCGTGCATACTGCATACCTGAAAATAATAATAATAATAATATATGGTTTATTGGTTTCAGACACAAGTGGTAAAATACAAAAAAAAGTTCATTCAAATATGAAACCTTTCTTTTTATTTTATTTTATAATAATTGCAAAAATAACAAAACCCACTGAATTTATTAATCCGATTATGATTGTTAATAATAATGTTGAGACCCACAATGTTTACGTCTCGAATATTATCAATAGACGTGTTACTTAGAGAAAGTTAGCAATAGGGCGGTGTGGGTAGCTGTAAAGGGCGTAGACGTAGTTGAAGTTACCGTTAAATTAGATTTAAATCTGAAAATATTTCGATCCTTCTCGAGAATTTACAGCGGACCAGATACATCATCAACTAAATATAAAATACGAAGAACCCGGCCGTTGTATACAAATACTACTTGTTATTATTGACCTAAGCAATTCTTTCTCATGAACGGCTCTAATCGTTTAGGAACATTAAACAAAACTCTTAGAGACATATACAAAAGACCATAAACATACAGAACTCATTAATTTAAATCATTACAATATTGCAAAAAAATTACTGAAATTTATTTAATTCAGTTGACGTTTACCCTACTTTATATTGAGAAAATTAATAAAATTGCGAAAGAAAGGGAAGAAAATTAAGGGAAAAAATCGTTAAAACAGCAACAAATATTATCGCTACTAATTAATAATAAGTAGTCCTTTTACATTGCATTATCGTAAAAAAATTATTAATAGCGAATCAACTACAATAAGATATTTAAGTGTTTTAGCGGTCGAAAGGGTTAATTTTTGGGGTTGAATATTAATAAAAATTATAACGTTTATCTTTTTAGTTGTCACAAATTTTGATTAGCTTAAAAATACTTGATTTAATTGCAAACAAGCCACTATAAGAACTAATTCGAAAATCTAAAATTAATGTTACAAAAATAAGAAATGATGAATTTAAAACAAAATGCTAGCTTTAAAACAAACACAAAATAAATTTTTGATTAAAATTTTGAAACATATTAAATTAAGAAGCTAATATTAAAATAAAAGCTTAACACTACACAAAATAAAAATGTTCAATGTGAAACCAACAGACAGACTTAATAGAATCAAATTTTTAATAAATCAAAACTTAAAGCTGCAAAATAAAAATAATACGTTAAACAAAAGGTGGAATAAGAAAAACTTGTCAAGTGTAAACTGTAAAGTAAAGTAAATAAAAATTAGAAGTTGTTAGTTGGTAAAGTGGACTTAAAAATAAATTTTCAAAAATTAAAAGTTGAATGCGATCATATTCGGACGATTTGCTGGTATTGTCGAACGAGGGGCAGCAGTTGTTTAACGTATCATTTTTATTTTGCAGCTTTAAGTTTTGATTTATTAAAAATTTCTTCCTATGTTTTTTAAAGTTTATTAGTACAATATACGTCAACTGCCAATAAATACATACTTGTAAGTGTAATTTTAGTATAATTTATATTGATGAACTATTTATGTATTTATAATAGGGATTCAACTTTTACAGTATTGTCATTTTTTCTAAATTTCAAATTCACTCCCGTTATTTGTTACATTGAAATATATAGAAGTATTACTCGCGCCAAACCATAACACCACTTTTCTATTTGATGACGTCACATGAAGTGACAAGGACGCTAACTATTTTTCTATTCTTGATGCAAATAAAGGGTGTTAGCAAATTACACTGTCTGAACAAACTTCAAAATTAACTGCATTTACAACTATATTTAAAAGATTTAGATATTTACTGGTTTACCTTATAGATTATGTAATGGACCGGAAATATTTCATAGAATATTTTCTGAAATGTTTGAAGATAATCCAAGAAGAAAAATTATATTGACAGTTTATTATTATTGCAAGTACAATTACAGAACATAAAAGTTTAAGCCAAATGTTAATCAGAGCAAAATATAAATGTGTTAGGTTTATCAAACAAAAATGCCAATTTTTAATAAGTGAAGAAAATATTTTGATGATGTATTCAACAGTAAGGGTATCAGTGTAGACACAGATCAAGTTGAAGATATTTCTAAAATTAAAATACCAAAATTAAAAAAAAATATTTTTACAATGTGGATAGAACACACAGTATGTTGAGCATAATAATATACAGTGTGTTCATTTACTGTGTAATTGTCCGATTATGGACCCCCCAGACTACTTGTCCGAAAAAGTGTGAGCAGGCTTCCCAAATAGACTAAAAGTTGCACATTTTAAAAATATTTTCATATATATAGGGTGATTCAAAAAAACGTAGTCAACACAAGTTGATTTTTTAAAAATAGAACACCCTGTATATTTTTGTACCGTCGAATAACTCGTAAAATTTTCCGCACGTTCATATCCTAAATTCAGCGGTTTTCAAATTATTTGCATTTTTTCAAAATTTTTATTAGATGTACACGGTATCAAAGAAATTAGTGTACCGTGGAAGTTATTGTAGGGATAAAAATTATTTTTGTAAGGTGTTAAAATTTGAGTACGGCCCTAATAAGAACCATTCTCGATGCCCGAAAATATTGTACAGAGCGTCCGAAAAATTTAGTTCAAACTTTGGCATCACAAATACCTGTAAACTCAATTTTTTCAAATGGAAACCACTATTTTTTATGTCACTAGTGAATTCTCCTTCAAAAATCAATCCAATTTTTTCCCTAAAGTAGACTACGAGAATTGGAATAACAGGGACCTTATTCTCTAATGTCACTTGTTATAATCGTGTGCGACTCTATGTAAATGTCGACTAATATCTAAACATTCTAATTTTCAAATGTAGCATACATTTTTACTAGAAACATTGTAGAATACCCTTAGAGAACTCTTACATTTTTGATCGTACACGTCATGACATTCTATCCAATTGACAACCTACATACATCTAACAATTTTTTTTGTCAAAAATCACATCACCCGCCATGTCACCTATCTGTCAAAGTCCTTTATAAAACATACTTTTGAATTAAGTTGCTATGTTGGCAAACTTCTACTACGCATAAATTGTCGTACGCGATTTTGCGTGTCGAATGGTATTTGAGAATATATTATTGGTCCATACGACATTACTATTCGACAATTGTCGACTACTTCAACGATTGTTCGACATTTTTTAGAATAGAGTACCTACCAAGTTTCTTATGTCAATTGTTTCATTGACAACATTGCCTAAAAAGACAGTTTTAGCTTTCAAAGAAGCCCTCATGTCTTAAGAGCAAAACGCCAAGCAATATTACACTAAAAAGGCAGAGGGTTTTCTTTTTTTAACCTCTATCTTGAAGATCCTTAAAAGGAGTAATATTATAAACAAATTTAAGTTTTCCGTAAGACGGAATTGCGCCCTGCCGAGTCCACAATATAGAATAAAATTACAAGAAACTTAAATACTAAACCAGCGACACACGAGGTGCATAAAAAGGTCAACATGCAAACCTGCATTAAGCCATCCATTCATACATTCATGTTACATAATAAATTTACCAGATGCAGAATTTTTTTATTCAGCTGCAAAAGCACCCATTGGAAGATCACAGAAGCAATTTAAACTTAAGAAACTTGTTATCCCAATCCTCATAATCTACTTTACAAAAATATGGATTTTATCGAATAACTCAAAAACTGCTTATATCAGGCATACTACATGTTAAATACTTTCCCAATGATTTTTTACAGAGAATTCTCTATAGTGACATAAAAATGGTAGTTTCTATTTAAAAAAATTGAGTTTACAGAGATTTGTGATGCCAAAGTTTTAACCAAATTTTTCGGACGCCCTGAACAAGTTTTTCGGGTATCGAGAATTGTTCTTATTAGGGCTGTACTCAGACTTAAAAAATAATTTTTTCTACAATAATTTCTACGATACACTAATTTCTTTGAAGCCGTATATCTATTAAAAATTTTGAAATAATGCGAATAACTTGAAACCGCTGAAGCTAGGGATATGAATTACGGGTCAAATGTACGCAAAATTTCACTAGTTTCTTGATGGTGCAAAATATACAAGATGTTCCAAAAATCAACTTTTGTTGTCTAGGTTTTCTAAATCATCCGGTATATACAGGTGTCACAGAGATAACTCCCCATGTTTGTATTTCCGTTATTTTTTATTTTTTTATAATTTTTAAAAATTTTTGTAAATGAGATTAAATTCTCTATAAGATAAGTAAATACAATTTTCAAATTCTGCACTTGTATAATGTAGCGATATTCAACTTTTGTTTTCAAATAGCATAATATACTTTTTTTTAATATTTTGGATAGTACCTTTTATTCACTTTACAACCATATAAAAAATATTGTTCCTACATAAGAATTTTTGTTAGAAAAATACGATTAATAATTGAATGTAAGTTTGCTATGGAAATAACTAATGTTTGTCATTTTATCTAGGACCATATAAAAACAATGCGTAAAGTTAGTTGTCAAACTGATTTTCCTAATTTTTGAGTGTTCCGTTAATCATATTATACAGGGTGTCCAAGAGATCACTCTCCAGGCTTGTATTTTCGTTATTTTTTATTTTTTTATTATTTTTTTAATTTCCGTAAATGAAATTAAATTATCTATAAGATAAGTAAAGACAATTTTCTATTATAACATAATCACAAAATAATAATAATCACATTAGCACCATGTCTCACATTCATATTTATTATGATAAACGGAACACTATCAATTAATTTGACTTTACGCATTGTTTTTATAGGTTTCTAGATAAAAATGACAAAAATCAGTTACTTCCATTGCAAACCTACCTTCAACTATTTTTCTAAAAAATTCTTATGTAAGACCCATATTTTTTATATGGTTGTAAAGAGAATAAAAGGTCTATCCAAAATATTTAAAAAAATATATTATGCTATTTGAAAAAAATGAATATGGCTACCATTATACAAGTGCAGAATTTGAAAATTGTATTTACTTATCTTATAGAGAATTTACTCTCATTTTACTTCTCATTATCCAAAAATATTATATATTGGGAATAACTCGAGAAAGGTTCAACGGATTTTGTTCCGCTTTCGTATGCTGATTGTCTGCTTCCGAAGACGTTTTTTTGTGTAATGTGGACTAATTTTTGATGCCAGGAAAAGTGGCTTTCATACGGGCAGTGTCAAATAAATGATATTTTAACAACCGTCAACGATACAAAACCAAAATAATTTTGACAAATCAAACGAACAATTTGAAAACTTTTTTCTCTCTTGTTAAATTGCGCTAATGTTATTAGTTTGGCAAGAAAAAAATTAAAATCATATCCCTGCAAGGCACATCCATACGCTTAGAAATTCAAGTAGACTGCTAGTAGGCTATGTGTCGTAAAAAATATTTTCGGCAATTTGTCCTCAGTAGCATTTTCGGCAATTCTCTCCACATAAATATTTTCGGAGTTTTATAACCCGAAACATTTTCGCCGATTTGTCCACATAAACATATTCGGCGTCAAAGGAATGAAACACTAAACTGCAGCGTCTATTTAACAAACAGAAAAATACTAAAAACTGCACCAAAAAACTTTGTCACACCCTTTTGGTGAAAAATTGTTTTTTGTACGCGTAAGTAAATTTGGTTCGTAAAAGTTCTTTGGAATGGAAATGCATCATAGTTTCAAAATGTTTCTGTTACTTTGCAATGCACGTGTGTTTCATGGTCAAGTTTGCCGGAATATTGTTTTTGGTCATTTGATATTTTTCTTAATTCAGATTTATAAATGATGTTATCGCCACGTTCATGCAATTAAAGACTAGGACTTGTCGAAACGCTTATTTCCATAGTTCTCACACTTCGATTTTTTTGAATTCAACTTCACAGGCCTTAATTTGTTTTGCTACCTCAAAGGTTTCTTTGTTCGTTCCTTGAAAAACAGTCGGTGTTGGCCGACGTTATCAGTTAAATTAAAGATATGTTTGTCTAAATGAAAATAACACACGGCTTGCGCCCACGGTCGAAATTCTAGGTAATCGGTTTTTGTTTGATACTTCTGAGAATATTGTAGCGCAGTAAATTTTTGTAACGTTCGTTGTGTAAAAACCGATGAGAGAGGTGACTCTCTTTACCTGATGTTAGTGAATAGTTTAGTTTTTAGAGTTTAGTTTTTAAGTAGACTCCGGACGAGTAAGATGAGTCTTTAAGCAGATTTACGACTAGTAACATGTACCTAATAGACATGTACCGTATAGTGCGGATTATGTTGTTTGTAATTAAAATTAAAACGACCGCCTAATTACCGTAAGTGCCAAAAGTTTAAACGCAAGCTTTTCGAGGGCGCGAGTGAAAATTACGTTTGATGTGTATCCACAAAAAGGACCTCTCGTTCGTGGCCGTGAAGAGAATAACGTTTGATTAATGTTGAAATCAAAATAACCGCACTGCGGATGGTAAACAATTTCTTGTGCACACGAAATTTTAATTAAGAAACATGCAAGTTATGGGCATGTTATACGAGACTTCGGATTGAAATCAATGGTTCCTGGTGGATGATTTTGAAATAAATAGTTCCGAGTGGATTATTCTTCGCTAAATGGTTCCTGATGGATTATCTTAAGCTGTTTATGGATTAGAAGGAAGAAAACCTCAACTGTAGGTACGCGTATTTGAATTAAAGTAGGTACCGTCTAGGGATAAGATTAGTTTTTTTAGTATGTTGTAACAAGTTTCGCGGAGGTTCTGCATGTTCGACCCCATTTTGTATTAGATTAGTACGCGGCGTAAAACCTTCGGTCACGCCCGGTATCGGGGTCATTTGGCCGTCTTGCATGATGTTCTGTAATAAGCGTCAAACGCTAGTGTAAGATTTTGTTTAATAGAGAACCGTTAGTAATGATTATTCTCTTTTATTATCTCAAGTGTTTGCATTTCTCCGTTTTCTTCAGTGAACATTTGTCTTAACAATTAAAAGATTAGGGTGGCGCCTAACAACACCGACTGTGACCTAATGTAAAGACCTTTAGTATTCGATAAAGGTAAGTGAGAGACAAATCTAACTCGCCCCTCGCCGTTTTGCTAGCCGGCACATTCGTTTGCTACGAATTTAATTTTCAACTTTCGTGGTGTAACAACTTTACTCGGACACGTGTTTCAATAGCTAAGCTTATCATAATCAGCAAACCGATACTAATATTAAAAACAATAGAAAGTTTATATATACTATCTGCGTGTCACGCATCGTTACAATTGATTCTAATATAAGCTTGAATAATTCCAAAAATCCTAATGGACCGTTATCATCATAATTCATAAGCAAATTTCTGTTTTTAAAAATTTCTAAACTTTCACAAGAATCAAGTTCGTTTTTATTATCTACCCTCTTCATTAATTAAATGTCGCCTACTCTATGGCCATTTTCAAGCAAATGCATGGCAACACTGGAGCTATCTGTGCGATCATATTTGACATGAGCTAAGTGCTCTTTAAAACGAGTTTTAATAGGTCTCTTGGTTTGCCCTATATATACTTAGTTACAGTCTTTACAATTTATTTTATATATTCCCGATTTATCACACATTTCTATTGGGTCTTTTGGATTGCCTAAAAGATTTTGCTAAGTCCTTACTACTAGAGATTGCTGTTTTATAATCAATATTTTGTGTATGTGGGATAATTTGGTAATTTGACATATTTCTTATCTATTTTGCTATTACTAATTCCTAACGTTGTAATGTTTCTAATGTTTAACTTATGTTTATGTTTTCTAATTATGTTTGTGACAATAGATTCCTCAAAACCATTGTATGATGCGATCTGCTTAATATTTCGCAGTTCTTTTTGAAAGTTTTGTTTTGACAATGGGAAATGTAATAACCTGTAATAAACCTCATAATGTTAGTATCTTTACGATAAATATCTATATCTAGTTTGTTGTCATTTCTTGTCACTAAAATGTCTAAAAAGGTAATTTACGGTTTGCTTCTGTTTCATAGGTAAACTTGAGTCTCAAATTTTGAATTTAAAATTTCTACAAATTGCTGAGGGCTGTAACTTTAGTGTCGATGACCGCAAAACATCATCTACATATCTAAACCAAATTCTAGGAAAGTATTCTAAATTATTTTTTAAATCAGTTTTAAATTTACCCATGAACAGGTTAGCCATAAACGGAGATAAGCTGTTACCCATTGGTGTACAATGATTTTGTTGATAAATATTATTGTTAATTTCAAAGTAGGTTTGACTCATACATAATCGTGCTAATTTAATAAAATTATCTACTTCTGAATTGTCTAAATGGTTTTGGTGTAACATATCTTTCAAATAATCTAAAGTGACATCTATCGGAACGCTTCGAAACAATGAACAGACATCGAATGAAACTAAAACTTCGTTCTCAGTCAGCTCAATGAATTTTGAACACTGAAATGTGATTGTTGACAACCATTTAGATATCAGATAAGTAGGAGCATTAATATATGAAACAATGGGCCGCATTGCATTTCCGGGTTTATGTATCTTAGGTAAACTATACATTCTAAGAAGAACCGGGTTAGATACCGTTAGTCTAACCCTAAGTTGATTTGGTATAATATTTTCACATTCTAATAAGACTCTACAGTATCAGCAATTATTTTGGGAAGAGGATTTTAGATATTAATGAATAGGAGCCTTCATTAAGCATCACCTGAACTGACTCAAATTCGAGGTTTTGTCCACAGAAAAATTTTCGGCGTTTTGTCCCCACACATATTCAGTTGGAATCCAGGTAACACGCCAAGTTACGATCGCTAAGGCGGTTTGTCCAGGTCCTACCAAATCACAGATGTGCCATAACGTTTGCAAAACATGTAGTTGTTTTCAGTTAAAGTTAAATATTGTATTACTAGAGCAACGTCCAGAGACGATTTTAAGTATTGATATTAATGCATTACGCTTATATTACAGTTGTCGTGAATCAAAGATTTAAAAGAGGTCATAATTACCATGCATTTGGCACAAATTTTTCGCTCTTCGTATCTACCTGACGAGAACCATTACCACAGTTGTTTACCCGAGATTCAAGATTTGTTTTGTATTATACGAATAGAAAATAGGATTTTCAAATAATTCGCATGCTTTAATTTTGGCTGAATTGTTAGGTAATACAAAATTCTCGTTTTATTAAATTTCTCGGCCGACCAGGCAGATTTTGAAATTCTTTTTATGTATCATCTGTAGATGGTACCTTAATTTTCCTTCATCCCTATCCTTTAATGAATTTTTTTAATTTATGTGCCAATTTCACTTTTTGCGTTCCTATGGTCCGCTAAATCTCCCCCTGCAACTAATTATAGCTTCGTATGTGATTTGTCTGCAGATTGTGCGGAAAGAACGTATTTTTCGATTCTTTGTACAACTTCGGGGTTGCTTTTTTTTCGGTTTTCCCCCGTAATTGTCTTCACGCACGTGTTTTACGTACACACAAAGAATGTTAAATATTTTGGGAAAAAGTAAATTATTAAAATTTTATCGCCAAATTTTATATTTAGAATCCTAATGCAATTACAAATAACTTTTCCTTATGACATTTATCCATATTTTGATAAATAATCGCATTTCCAGCCATTTTAAAATTTCAAAAGACATTTCGGCGGTGTCATAGTAGAGGAATGACAAATAGTTTTATTCATTTTGTGGATATTAATCATACTAAAACGAATGCCGAAATCCGTTTTCCAATAATCATACAAATAAAAAGTTTCCCGTATGGTGCAGACTTTATAGTGGGCACTGTGTGATATGACTTTAGGAAATAACAGAAAAAAGTTTGGAAACATTTTCTGATTCTTGCTGAAAATGCTCATTACGTACTAACTGTATTCAGCATTTGAAAATATGTGTAAGTAAGATCTATCCAAAACAAATCGTATAATTAGATGAATTTGGAAAAGAACTTACTAAACTAAAAAAGCTCCATGAGTTTTTTAGAAACAAAATAAAACTTCGATTATCTATAACCTTTTTATTTTAACGATATAAAAAACAATATGGACTTTTCATTGACTGACAAAAAAGAAGAAGAGCAAACCAACAATATATGGTAAACTAAAACCAGCTAATGACTCTAGATTATTAATTCAAGTTTGTCGATTAATGTTTGACTGCATAGATCGATTTATACAACGAACCTTGAAGGATATCATTAAAATTTTTCGAATTGCAACAGATTCTATCCTTCATCAGTGGTGGATGTCGATGAAGTCAGAGACGCAAAATTAATTTTGTCCTGACTACAATGTTTATACAAAATAAAATAAATATAAAAGTGCAAAAAATTCCCCAAGAAAATTATTATAGCGAATAATAAAGCAACGTAAAAAAGTGAGATAGAATGTACCCGTACGCATTATGTCATATAAGAATGGTCGTCGGTCATTCTCAAAAGAACAAGTTTAACTTGAAAATCCCTGAAAATATTTTCAAGCTTCTAAAATGACCGTTGTAAGCGATTTTTTAAAATTTGCTTAATTAATGTTCTAAAAGATACACTTTATAATTTATAAATAATTCTGATCATTTTTTTGTTTGTTGAATCTTAACCAACGATTTCACGCTGAACTTCACATCGCCCCGGTACTTTAATAAACGTGAAAGTGTAGAACTTTTGATACCTATGTAGAAAAATTTGAAAAATGAACCAATACGTTGTAGAAAAACATTTAAATTACTGTTTTCTAAAATGTTACGTAATTTATTGTTGACCTTATTTATAAAAACTAAAGTTGTGACTACACAATATTTTTTTTCCTTAATTATCTATAATTCCGATAATTTTCAACCAATTGTAACAATAGAAAGGTTCTTTCATAAGATGAATTGCATTTTAGGGCATTTTTATTTTTTAATTCGTTCGTACTTTAGCGTCTAGATAGCGTCAACCAAGATATTATTGTAATAGGAGTACGTATGTTGAAATTTTCACAGTAAAATAGACTCTTCGTTCCTAAGAGAGCAGTAAAAGCTGGAACTTTCTGTCTATCCGAAGCACCCAAGAATGTTTGATGAAACTTTCATTAGGAAAATTAAAAACTGGTATAGTTGAAAACAAATGCAAGCAAAAACAAAATAATACTTCATATTGGTAATCTTATTCTAATTTATATTCGTTCCTTAGTCCACTCAAAACTGAAAGGACCTTAAAATGTTAAGAATTTGCTTCGATTATTATTTTTCTTTACTAATCTTTATCTTCATCATTTAAAAAATTACGTTTCAACATCTTCTTTAGGAATGTCATGTATTTCAGGACTGGGTTATTCTAGTTCTACATCTTCATGTTATCTTTATCATCTTCACTAATGTTTGTTAATAAAGATCAGTAGAATTAATCTCATTCAACTTAGTGGAATAATTATCGGATGTATTACAAGCTCCCGGCATGGCATGAAGGCTCTCTTGCAGTTACATAAAGAATCTGTTTGTTTTGTATGCAACCAACTATGTTCTAACAATTCTGCAGTATTTTACCTGAATATAGCTTGAGACATTTGACAATCGCTAATTAGGATATCTATTGTTTGCTCAAAATACTTAGTTTTCTTTAAGTTTGTAGTAGCTATGTATTTTATGGCAAACCACATACATAAAACAAACATAAAATATTATTTCAAATTTCCGTTATAAATATGTAACGTAAAAGTCACCAATAATCATCTTTTTTCACATTTAAAATCTTTGAAACATTGTGGTTTTGACTGCGGTTTCTACGATATGGATATTATATCAGAAAAACGTATAGGATTAAAAAGTGTATTTACCGTAAAATGCATTGTATGTAATTTACAAAGCACTTTTTGATACCGAAGAAGAAGGAAACGTCGTTACCAACATGGCTTCTGTATGTGGAATTATAGCGATAGGTGCACGATACAGTCAGTTTAGTGAGTTATACTTATCTCTAAACATACCTCCAATGTCTGTACACACATAAAAGGCAAAAGAAGAGATAATCAAAAAAATTTGTGATGCTGCATTTGAAGAAAAGAGAGTTGCTGGAATGGAAAAATTAAAGTTAGCTAAAGATTGGGAAGATGTAGATCTCGACGGTGTTCCTATTATAACAGTCATTGTGGATGGCGCTTGGTGTAAGCGCTCCTATAAAACCAATTACCTACAATGCGTTATCAGGTGTAGCCTGCATAATAAGTGCCAAAACTAAAAAAGTTTTCAACTTGGGCGTCAAAAATAAATATTGTGCATTCTGTCAAAAATATAACACAGAACATTCCTGCACATAACTGTTTTAAAAACTGGAGCGGCACGTCAACTTCTATGAAGTCTCAGATTATTATGGAAGGATTTAAATGTTCTCTGGATTTACATGGCGTAAAATATAATAAAATCATCGGAGATGAACACAGCAGCGTGTATAAAAAATTTGGGCCAAACTTTTCATCGAAAAAAATGAAATGCTGAAACCACATATTACGCAATTATTGCAGCAAAAAGCTGTGTAAAGACCGAAATTAGATGCAATCATACGTAATTTTTATAAACAAATGTACCTACTACGGTTTAGGACAGCTGAAACACTGAAACACAAAAATCTGAAAATATACCTTTGCAATTAAAAATTAGTAGTTTGAAAGACATTAGCAATTGGCCAAGGGTGCTAAATAAATCCTAATATTTTTGCATTGGGCCAAAACCTGGAGAAACAAACCTATATGAATTATTAAAAAAGAGCAATTTGTTTGAAGATTTTAATAAATGCATAGAGTAGCTAATCATTCGTCTAATTTATTGCATGATGTAGGTAGACAATAACTACGCTGAAAATTTTAATCATATAGTAAACAAATTCATAAAGTGGAAAACGAGTTAATTTCACATTGACGGGGTCTTATGAGTCCAGATGCAATGCAGCTGCCGTGAGTTTTAACAAAAGAAGAATGTAACTGGAAAAATAAGGATACCGACAGGAAAAGGGCAATACGGTATGAAGAAAAGATGGAAAACAAGAAAGAAAATAAGATATTATATGAATGCTGGAAGGACGTAGAGGAGCAAAAGATAAAATATGGTGACGATGCTAGAAGAAGATATTATGAAAGAGGAGGATATGCAAGGAAAGAAATAAAAAAGATAAGAGATGGGGAAGAAGTAAGGAAGAAGAACTAGTACAGAGAGATAGAGACACACAGGTGGTGGAATGACAAAGATAAGAAGTGTAGAATGTGTAGGGTGGGGTGGGAAAATGTAGAGCATTTGAAACTAGAGTGTAGTAAAGTAAAGCGGACGAAAGAGTGAGAAAAGTGTTGTTGGGAGAGAGAGGTGAAGGAATTGTGTGGATGAGGAAGATGGTGGAAAAAAGAAAGTGGATGGAAGAAAGAAAACGAGAAGTAATAAGAATAGAATGAAGAGAAGAGCCAAAGGAAAAAATTTTTATTTTTTTTTGTTGTTGCGTTTATTGTTATGTTAAGAAATAACCAAATCTTTTGTTAATGTAAATAGACAAATAAATTGAAATCGGATTGAACAAAAGAGGCGATTTTTTGAAGTTAATTCATTCTAGACTGAATAACGGTAAAATTGGAAAATACACAGAATTTTTAGCAAATTTTTAATCCTGTATGGTTTCAAGAAAAATTGGTTCCCTTACTCCAAGTAGCTTTGGAAGAGTATGCAAAATGAACAGCCAATCTTGTAAAAACGATTTTATATGGTAATCCAAAACAAAACATTGTAAAACAATTCAACACGAAATTATTAAGGAAGAAAATGCGTTTAGAGAATTTGAACAGCATTATAATCAGAAAATGTGGACTAAGTATTTGTAGATAATCAAAGAGATACTTGGCAGCTTCTCCCGATGGGTTCACTGAAGATGACGGAATCATTGAAGTGAATGTCCTTATGGAGCACGGGATATGAACGTCACAGGTGCTATTCAGTCTAAAGTCATTTCGTACTGTACAGTTAAAAACAACGACGATGGTTCAGTAAACATTCGGTTAAAACAATTACAACTATATGTTTCAAAGTTTTTTATAATTTATACAGTAATCAATTTTTATTTTTTAAAAACAAGTACAACAGGTCTGTGTATAGATAAGATATAACCAATAAAATATCAATCACCTTGTCATCAATCAAAACTAACGTATAAAATGGTTTTACAATTATGCAAAAAGTACATATTAATGCAATGCAATATACTGCAGAGGAGCCTTAAAACGTGATTGTCCATGACATGACAAAAACTGATTTTCGTGACCTTTCATTGCGGATAACTTTTTAGCCCTGTCGATATCTTTCTCGATTTTAATATATTATTTAAAACAACGAAATAAAGTGATTAAAAAGAAGAAGAGTTATTTTTAAATTTTTTGTACAAAACCATATTTTCGTCTAAAATGACTGGAGTATGTAATATAAATTACAAAAATACATAAAAATTTCGTCGTGTTTGTTGAAGAAGAAAATGTTTGTGTTTTCTACATTATTTAATTGCAAATGAAGATTTGAAAAAGAGTCTCTTTCGTTCGACTCTATGTGATATTGATGCTGGTAAACGGTTTATTTTAATTACACACTTGCGTTTGTTTGTGTACTTTATTCATAGCAAAATTAAGACATTACCCGTATACGACTTGAAACCAACTCCACTACGCAAGTGTAAAGCTTGTTGCGAACTTTCAAGATTCGTCAACCAATATAACTCGTTTTAATGTATTCAATTTTTTTCTAATTTGTATAAGAAACAATACGAAAAGGTGCGCATAAAACAATTTTATAAATCGCTTGAACAAAAATTTTGTATAGTTACAGTAACAACAATAAAGAAATCAATGAACTTTTGCTTACCAACCAATTAGATTGCTTTGTTCACGGGAAGTCCACTATTAGCAGATAACCAACGCAGTCAAGTCGATGCCACACACTACACCAACCAAATAACTCTAATCAATTCATATTATTTTCATTGTAAATACAAGCTCTTTGAATTAAAAAGCATGTTAGCATTGAACAGGGCTGTTGAAACAGAACGCTTGCGCGTTTATTTTCTAACAATAATACTTTTTCAATATTTCTTTGGTAGGTAATTTTAAATTTTATTTATAATAGCTCTGACTTCCACACGTAACAAACATAAACATAACAACAAATAGATTATCAGTAAATTGTTACAGAAAATGATAAAGTTTGTTTTTTAACAAACAATATAATACGACTGACTTTATTTTTTAAATGAAAATAAATTTAAATTAGATTAAAATTATTCCGATTCAAAATTACCTTGCACTTGACATACAACTAAAACAAATATAAAAAACACTTTTGTCAGTTAAATTACAGTAGGACAACAATTACAACTAAGAATATCTCCAGGAAAATTGCCACTGGAAATGAAAGAATACATTTCACATATTGGACACTTACAGGAGACGAAGTAAACTTGTTTCAGAATCTTATGAATTGTGACCTTTTGAAAATTTAAAATTAACGCTTAAAATATCGGCTTACGTAGTTCACTATGACCGAAGAGCACATGGCTAAGTGTATGCTAGATCAAATGTTTCAGATGATCACTATTAAATGAAAATTACACTTGATTTGTTTTCTGGAAAACAGAGTTAGTTTTTGTAGGATGGAATGATAACATAATTTTACAAAAACCGATGCACCGGCACCGCTACGGTTCATATAAAATTCTGAAGGTCCTTTACCCACACAACAATTTTCAATTCTCACGATGAGATAAGTCAAAAATACGACAGAGTTTTTTTTTGTTTAGTTAAATCAAATTATGTAGTAAAATCGATAGCGCCTCTGAACATGCACCCTGCCGTGCAGTAGATACGCGGACCTTTGATATTACCTTTAAAAACTAGATTCTTTCAAAATCAGTTTCTTTTAGGTTCCTTAATGTCTACAATTTAAATATATTTTCAATTATACATGCTGATGTCTAAAAAAGTGATACCTTTCGAGATATCGATTTTTAACCCTTCCTTGAGTCAATATCAGTCTTCAGATATTTGACGTTTTTTAGGTAACATATTGCTTTCGTCGTCAAAACAAACATGATGCTGACACCGACTCCAGACAGTAAAACCAGAAATATAAAGGAAAGCAGTTATGGCTAAATTTTCATATATCTCAATACAAAGTGTTTGATAGATACAGGTTTAACATGTTCTTTAATTAATGAGACGCTGGTCGATAAACTAAAACTGAATATAATTTCGCGTATCATACCATTGCAATGGTTCAAGGCCACTATTTGCAATTATAGCCCTGATCCAAAAGGAAGTAACCGATTTGGACTGTTATGGAATAGCAGAGCTACTCGAATTACTAAGAAATTATTCTCAGTTGTTAACCACCTCAGTCAAGCCGCTGAATGTTGATAACCTCTGGCGAGGTATCAGGTTAACAGAAAACAATACTATCTACCACGACTATTATCATGTCGGAATCTGAACCTAAAAGGTGAGCGAAATCGTTACCGAACTTAATGCAATAAAAACGGAACCATTATTAAAAGTAATTCTTCTTTTGCAAATCCAACTAAAAAATAAATAAATAAAATTACTCTCAATGATCGCTACCCCTCCCCTCATAGATAATTAGTTGGATCGTTTAGGTTTAGGTAAAACCAAACATTTTATAACGCTTGATATAGCTTTAGGGTCCCACCAAGTTCCCATTCATCCTGAGTCAATCGCAAAAAAAGTCGTAATACCGGATGGCCAATACTAGAACCCTGAGAATGCCGTTCGAGGGCAAACATAGTTTAAAGTAACATTCATGCAAACATTCATAATTTAACGGACGAAGCTGTATTACAGCTTACTAATCTGAAGGAAGGACATCTAAAGTTAAGCAATATTTTGTATCCTCTGTTCTGATTATCGGTTTTTCCATTATTTTGTTTGCTATTTCTTTAACCTACTATTTTTCTTTTCGTCATTGTCGTGACTGCCGCTTGGACCGGTTCATTAAGGCACCTAAGATTGTGCATCCTCTAAGATTGCGCAGTGGTTTTTACTGTTGGCAGCACTGTTGGTTGCCGTTATTATATAGTTGGAAAGCGTTTGCAAAGCTGTGCTCATTGGTGTGAGAATCTTTTCTAGAAGTGTTTCGATATAGATTTACAAGGTAAGAACTGAATTCATTAATCTTAATATAATTTTAAGTGTAGCTATAATAAGCATTGTTGCAATTATAAGACTAAATATATCAATTTAAAATATTTCTGTTGAAAGCTGAGTATCTGAATGAGGATGTGCATCACTCGTTGGTTCTGTAAGTGAAAAATCCTGACATCTATTGGCTAAACTTCTGAACCACGTAGAAACCTGTAAGATCGCGCACCGGTGCACATATTATTTTGTACAAGGGATTTCAAAGTACGATATTCTTTCTTGCAGATTATTACTGAAGTGCATAATGACATCGACATATAATAGAATATCCGCGAGAAAACTGATATTTACTCAGGAAATTCTTGATGATGCTAGGAGAAGAATTCAAAATGGCGAAAGTCAACGTAAAGTGGCTGCTTCATTGGGAACTAAAGAATCCACTCTAAGAAACCGACTGAAATTGGTAGGCTATATAACATATATTTTTAAATTTATGTTGTATATATATATATATATATATATATATATATATATTTATTTATTGGTGTCGCCTTGAATAGTTTCTAAGAAGTTAGGGCTAAATTAAAACTACACAAACGGTTTAACATACGTCTTGGTTTATCTTACAGGGCACTGTACCAATTTCCCTTGGACGACACAAGCCTGTCTTCTCTCCTGAACTTGAAAAAGAACTCGCGGATCATGTAAGAGAGCTAGACAAGAGATTTTATGGAGTCACCAGGAAGCAACTAATGAGTTTAGCATTTGAGTTTGCTGATAAAAATAGTATTGAGCATAGATTCAACAAGACTACTAGATTAGCAGGAAAAAACTGGATTATAGCCTTCTGCAAGAGGCAGAATCTGGCATTGCGTACACCAGAAAAATGTAGTTTGGGTAGAGCAATTGGGTTCAACAAAATCCAATGTGATCGTTTCTTCGATAATTTAGCCAGTGTTTGTTCTGAAAAAAATTTCCAGCCCACCGGAAATTCAATATGGACGAATCTGGCATATCGACGGTACCGAATAACCTGCCAAAAGTTATATCATCAAAGGGCAAGAAAATAGTGTGTAAAGTGGCATCTGGTGAGAGGGACAAACCGTTACAGTTGTGTGCTGCATGAGTGCTACGGGAATCTATGTCCCTCCTGCTATGATCTTCCCGAGAAAACGGATGAAGCCAGAGTTATTCACAGATGCCCCAGAGGGAACGCTGCGAATGATTTCGAAACAGGATTCATCAACACAGAACTCTTTACTGATTGGCTGAAACATTTCTACAAGTTTGTCAAGCCAACAAAAGAGGATCCAGTTCTTCTCATACTAGACAATCATATTTCCCACTGCAGTATTCAAGCAGTTCTCTATTGTAGAGAACATTTCATAACTCTTCTGTCATTGCCGCCTCATGCAAGCCACAGGCTTCAACCTTTGGATGTTGGCTTCTTCGGTCCACTGAAAAAGCCTATGCTCAAGAAGCTGACAGATGGTTAGTGAACCATCCCGGAATTGGTATTTCACAGAGTAACGTTGCCAGTATATTCAGTTCCGCTTATGAAAGAGTTGCAAACATGGAGAAGGCAGTTCGGTCGTTCGAGAAAACAGAAATTCACCCATTCAACAGGCACATCTTCTCGGAGGACGACTTTGCTCCTCAGAAGTGACATTCTGTCCCAATGAGCAAGAGGATGAAGCTGTTGTAGCAGACTCTAAGAAGCCTGGTGATAAAAGAAGTGACAGCGATAACTCATCAGGAGCTCAAAATAACAAAGAGAAACCAAGAATCTCACCTGCTGATTTATCCCCATTACCAAAGGCAGTGGAAGCAAAAAGCGAAAAGAACTTCAAAAATCCGAGGTGTTATCCTCCTCTCCCTATAAAAATGCTCTCCTACAAGGACAGAAGACAAATACAAACAAACGAATCAACAAGAAGAGCAATTTCAGCGATCCTGCAATACCCTCAACTTCATCGGCGCAGAACGTCCAAGAGAAAGAAAATATTAACTGTCCTGGATGTAACGAAACCTATGAAGAACCCATTACTGAGGACTGGGTACAATGCAGTGGCTGTAATCAATGGTGGCACGAAGAATGTTCGAGCTACGAAGGGTTTGGGCTCTTTAAATGCGACTCTTGCTGATGCGCAATCTTAGAGGAAATGTTGCGCATTCTTAGAGGACAGTGCCTGTAAGATTGCGCATTTGCAGCCTATTAGAAAATGTTTTTAAGGACTTAAGTTTCATGTTTTAATTTGTTTTTGTATTGTTATACTAGCTGAAGACCAAGAGATTCATTAAATAAAAAAAATGATTTGTCATAGATCATAAATCTTTATTTCTATGGCTATAAATACACTAAGTGCGCAATCTTAGGTGCCTTTACCTATATGTCGTCATGCAATAACTATGTGTTATATTTCATGTTCTTATTTTTTAACT
The DNA here is from genome assembly GCA_030710515.1 of Abscondita cerata. Taxonomy (NCBI): domain Eukaryota; kingdom Metazoa; phylum Arthropoda; class Insecta; order Coleoptera; family Lampyridae; genus Abscondita; species Abscondita cerata. The sequence goes on along the minus strand of JALBCR010003918.1, from coordinate 16,691 downwards.
TCTATAACAATGTTTACACACTTAATTAATATTATTACTATGAATACTCAGATGAATAAGGGTTGGTATGTTTAGGTGTAAGTGGTTTACCTAAACTTTGAAGCAAATGTTTCGCCAAGACAAACCAATTCACAATTGCACACGGTTTGTCACCACACTATACAGGCTTTATACTGATATTCTGGGGCACCATACATAAAACTTACATCAGAACACAATATTAAAATGTACCATACGAATAAATAAATAAACGCTTTCAGCTGTGTTCTGAGGGCTATGGAAAAAAGACCTAGAAACTCAAGTATGATTTCGCTACCGTTTACATGGATGATATCGTGATACAGTCTATCTATACGATGACTGAAGGAATGTCTAGACTGAAATTAGTTTTTTTATGCACTGCTCAAAGGACGCTTTTCCATAAACCCCTACAAATGCCGTTTTTCATAACAAACATCGATGCTGATCCTAACAAAACTAGAGTAGTTACTGAAAAGTCCAACTACCACTAATGTAAAGGAAGTTTGCCAGTTCATTGATCGACACGAGTGTTAAGTATTTTAAAGTTATCGCTTTGATAACGATAATGCACATAAACATTCAACTGTCGTTACAGTTAACTGTTGGCATTTCTAGTTTATGTTTATACGCATATTATAACTCTAATGCTTGTGTTCTGTACTTATTATGATATGCATTTTCTATTTTTCACGAATTTAGCAAAGATAAAAGTCTTAACTACATGCATGTTCCCTGGTTTTCTATGCTTTTGAGACTTGCACATTCCGAGAGCGGAATGATGTCAGTTTGGCCGTGTTAGATTATACTTCAAATTTAGCGTTCTTATAACCATTCCATCGTTCACGCATGTGCTCAAACTAATCGAGAAACAATGTCTCAAAAATCTAACAATATAATTTCAAAATATAGCTTTGTGAACTATAATATGAAGAGTCTGAAAGAAGATATCGAGATGTGGTTTTAACTAGCTTGATAAGCTTTATCGTGGAAAAATTAACACATGACTTCATTCCATTTTTAGAAAATCGACTTTATTTGATGACTTCAATTAACACTTTTAACGGCAACGGTAAAAATCAAAATGACCAACTAAAGTGCAGTCCATAGACTAAGGAAAACCCTTTCCAAACCGTTCAAGTTTGGACAATTAGGATTAATCTGCTTTTTAAAATAAAAATGTTTGAATTTTTTCAACACTTTATTTTGAAAATACAACAAAAGTTAAAGAGACAAAATACTAAAAATTTGTTCCAGAATTTTATTGGGTAAAAAATATTTTGAATAGGTACCCCTATATGCAAAAACGGAGAAAAACCTTAATTTTCTATTAAACGATGATTGTGACGCACCCTAGCAGGCATTTTAGAAAGTTCAACTAGAACTTTTATGGATGCTTTTTTTATATATTTTTTATTTCAGAGATAACCAGCGAAGGGATGTTGAAAGTTTTTAACCGGGTAGTAACAAAATATACAGGGTCACTGGTAATTGGATACATTCCTTTTAGAGATCTGATAGAACAAGAGGTAAGGAGTAAATTTAACCCTAATATGTATTATACAAACCTCAATGGATTTGAGATATTTCGATTTTCAATTTTTCTTAAAAGATGATGTTAATATGTTAAAATGTAATTTTCAAAAATTTACGCTAACTTTGTAGAACTTTTTGATGTGAATACTTTGCCATAACACTATGGTTCTTCCGTATGGAATAAAAAATATCTCTTAGCATTTCCATCATGTGATACTTCCAAAGAAAACTTGTACAAAATAATTTTTCAAAATCAGATGTGATAATTCTTTGAGGTTTTTCAAATCAACGCTTGCGTACAAATTGTGTTAAAACTTACTAGTTGCAATAGCTATTGAACAAGCTAGTAATCTTACAACAAACCCCTAACAGTTCCAAAAAATAGTAAAAATGAAGTAGTCGACGGAATTTATTTAACTGCTGTCTACCATTAGACCTTATACATATACATAGAAGTCAGCTGTAAATTAAATTAACAATAAGTACATTAGTACTATAATTTTATAAATCTTGTTCAAAATGGGAGTTACTATTACGTATACACGCACGGCAGCGTCTTCTTTATTTCTGTTTTTGCCACTCGTGGTCAATGTATTCCGTATGGATGCGGCAGCGTCTACCAGTGGCGGCTCGTGGTCAATCATACTGGGAGGTCAAAATTAATTTAAAAATAGGCATACTTAAAAAAAATATAAATAACTCAAATGCACCGCAAAAATTTTATACAATCTACAATTTTGTTCAAAATATAGCGATTTTTCGAAACATTCTCATTAAAATCTCTAAGGGATTTTCTATAAGCATTGTCTAGCTGTGTACGAATATCAACATTTCCTACGGTTGCAAAATTTACTGAGCATTTCATGTGTTCTGCAGACGAAACATGTTTTTTTATTGCCTCTTTTAAATGTTTTAAATCTCTGACACCGGATTTGGACTATAGCGAGTCTGACGAGTCTTTAGAAAATAATAAACAAACAAAACAGTAAAATACATTTGATACTTCACAACCACATATCCAGTTAGCTAAATCGTACATTACCTTGCGAAAGTTTCGATGAACATCTTTATTTTTGTCTTTGCTAGTCTGTCGTAAACTTAGTTTTGGCAAAGGACGACCATTTGCCTTGAAGTCAACTAATTTTGTAAAATTAAGTTCGTTAGCACTTTTAGTTGTTTAATTTTCTGCACTACCGACATTTTCTATTATAGCGCATGCACACGCGAATCAAAAATAGTATTTTTTACAAAACAACACAACAACAGTAAAACATATCAATATAAATTCTAAATTGATTTAAACACGCAAAAATCGAATCAAAAATCGAGCGTAGTTGTACACCCTATACGTATATTGGGCCTGCTCTTCAATCCAACGGTTAGGGAAACGATCATTCAGTAAATTCTGTACCGTCAGCCTATAATGCGCTGAACAACCGTCGCGCTCTGGCGGCTAAAGGAACATCTTCTAGAAGCTCCTGCAGGTGATTTTCAGAAAATCTTCATAGATCTCTCCGTTTAAATGTTGAGGTAAAAAGTAAGGGTTCTATTAAATAGCGGCCAACAACCCCCATCCATACGTTTTCTGAAACTTCCTTTGGAAACTAGTTTCCCTCTTATTAAATGTGGATTTTCTTTCCGCCGCAATTGGTTATGCCCTCGCGATTAAATTTAGATTCGTCCGTCCATAAAATGTTGGTTAAGAAGTTTTCATCCTCTGCATCTGAATTTAACATAAAGAGGCAGAATTCTAATCTCCTTCAGGATCACCTTCATCTAAGCCCTGGACAGGGGTATAATGGTAAGGATGGCATCCAACCCGCGTATCGTAGACCAGACTTTCCATTGTGACGTACTCAGTTTGCCGCGCCACTTTAGCAGTTGAAGTGCCTGGGTTATCCTCAAATGAATTAATATTTCTTCCTCACCATCTGGTTGATATACGCGAGAGCACCGGCGTCCACTCGCCGACGTTTTACTGAACCATTTTCTGCGACATTTAGATATGTCGTACTAAATACACGAACATTCGGTGTGCGACGGTTTGGAAAGCGACGTTCATATTCCCGACGAGCTACTGCAGCATTCCCATCGCAATATCCGCATACAAGTAAGATGTCGGCGTATTCTGCATTGCTATAAGCGGCCATTTCAGTTAAACAACAATCAACAACAAAAATCTGCAAAACCGAACTTAAAGAACTTAATACAACTAGTTATAACAAAAAATCAATTCAAATATGAACTTAAGACTGTCAAAACGTTATACGAGTGAAACGCCATATTCTTACCTTCAGTTGTTTATCCGCCCACTTCACATGGAAAAACGTATAAGATCTAATGGTGGACAGCAGTTAAATAAACCCGTCGACTGCTTCATTTTACTATTTTTTTGGAACTGTTAAGGTTTGTTGTAAGATTCGCATCTTGTTCGATAGCTATTGCAACAAGGAAGTTTTAACACAATTTGTAACGCAAGAAGTGTTGAGAATTATTTAAAAAAACTTCAAATAATTATCACATCTGATTTTGAAAATTATTTTTCATAACTTTTTTTGGAAATTATCACATGATAGGAAATGCTAAGGGATATTTTTTATTCCATATGGAAGACCATAGTGTTGGGCAAGTATTCCATCAAAAGTTCCACAAAGTTGGCGTAAATTTTTGAAAATTACATTTTAACATATTAACAACAACTTTTTAAGAAAAAATTGAAAATCGAAATATCTCAAAATCCATTGAGTTTTGTATAATATATATTATGGTTAAATTTACTCCTTACCTCTTGTTCTATCAGTCTCCAAAGGAATGTATCCAATTACCAGTAACCCTGTATAAGTAAGCTACATTATAAAAAAATCTAAATACGCCTTAATTTAAATAATTGCTTTTAAAAAACTGCTAATGAAAATATGAACATGCTCTAAGTAGGTTCAAAAGAAAATATGTATATGCAAATTTCATTCTAAAATGAACTAAAAATATTTGAAGTAAGTACCACAGTGTATTTCGTAAAGGTTATTTAAAAAGTTTGAAATAGAAATATTCATCTGGTTCGTTCAGAAAGGAAAGGATATCTAGCAGTTGATATCAACTCAATCCTAAAGTTATAATATGTTGAACTTTACTTATAACAAAATAGTCCCTGAAAGATATATTTTCTCGACGACTCACCAAACTTAAAAAACACCTGACAATGTTTTCCAAGCCCTACAAATACATCTAATTTATTTATTTATTCGTATTCCACTAAACATTACATAAACGAAACTTTAACATCACAATGTTATATTGTAACGTTTCCATTTAAAGCAGTTCAACGTTTATTTAATGTTAATATAACAGATTATGTCAAGGTAAGAAATGTTAACAATTGTTTCATTAAAAAGTAACATTGTGATAATGTTAATTTAATTGCTTTTTGTAACATATTACCAACGTTGTAGCTATGTCAACTTAAAATATTGTGACAACGTGTTAACGTAACTATTTTTATCTTATTGTTCCTATTGTTTGTAAAACTATTTATATTATAATCACGTTGTTAAATTTTTTATTTGCTTTTTTTTAAATTAGCTCGATACAATCGCTCGCCGTCAACTGCATTCGAACCAACGTCTGCGGTGGTTCAGTTTCTCATATTGACGCGCTCAACCGCTAGGCTGTTCCCACTGATGAAACGGGTCCCACAGCGATAGCATACCTATCACTAATTTAAATTTTTACTTAAGTATCGAAAGTAATTTTAGCAAATATAAATGAATTCTGAATAGTTTCAAAACTCAAAGCCCAAGTAACGCCTTCCGTGGCCCAATTGCTAATGAAGTCAGCAAGGTTGGTGAACAGTCGGTTGCATAGCCAACAGTTAATAGCCTTGGGCCCAACCACTTCAACAGTTGATAAGCCTACCGACCTTTCCAGCTGAACCCCAACAACGGCCAAATCCACCAAATTGTTATAATTTTTTGTAAACAGATTCTCGCCTGTATAGAGCAAAATAGTATATTACATAACGAGAGAAGTAAAGAGATTCTTCGTCGCTCTTATGTAACTTTTCCACTCTTACTTAATTGCTTTACTACTGAGACATGTACTATACTTTTCTACGACATCACAATTTTTGAATTACCTAATGATTAATGAAATTTGTATAAATTACAAAATAGATTTATAAGAGATGGTATTGCAAATATTTTCTAAATCAATATTATCGCCAGCGTGTAATTCTGGACTATTCGAATCTTCCATGGTTTAAACTTATGTTTTTTTTTTTAAATTTTATAAACCATAGGTATGACACGAAATATCCATATCAAATGCGACTTGCCTGATTGAAATATATACGGATTTTTCTCTAAATGTGCCAGTATTATCAATTCATTTGGAAAATCTCGTTGCAAATTTTGATTACGTCGATTAACACTAGAAAACTGCCAGTCTGTCTTAATTTTGCTTCTAGTTTAGCAAATGTCCGGCGATATGGCTGTCTATTATTTGGGTATCGGGTGCTGTATGTACATTTCCTGAAGCCCTAAGATGAATTTTTTTTGGCACAGAAAATACACTTCTAGCATATCGTTCGTAATTTGTGATACCATCAATTTTAAAATGTTTTAGCTAATATACACTGCAATCGTATTCTGACAGTTGATGCATGTTTGTTTTCACAGTCACCTATCATTAATTTTATTTATGTGCAATAATATCAAAATATCTCTTTAGGTTTTGAAAATAAATCATTCATTTATTCTTAACTTTAACGAAGAACCACTTTAACTCTAAAAATATGACATAATTCATTTAAAAAATAAAGTTGATGTCATTTCCGTTTAAACTGAAAGTCAGCCAATTTATGATAAATTTGGAAAATACTCATCTTGCTTACTTGTAAAACTTACTAATACACTTTTTGTCTATCATGGAAAATGAAAGAGTAAATCAAGTGGCCCTGAATTTACAATCAACCTGTTTACATTAAAATTATGACCTTGAACAATCACTGCAATATGTTAACAAGAAGCGTACAATAATAAATAGGTAAATAAAAAATAAAATCAATACACAATTACTTATCAAAACAGAAAACGTATATCAAAAATTAATAATTAACTGTGAATTTTAGTGCAGTACAATTATTAATGTCAAAAGTAGAAAAAACTTAAATTAAAAAATTTCTACACATGGTATAAATTATGAAGTATTTTGTATGTGCTAATGATAAATGAAACGTTATACTATTACGAGTAGTAATAGAAGAACATACAATTTTATTAGTGTTACTATATATAGATAAAGTTATATTAACACTGAATGGTGCCGCAGAAGATCAGTATAAACCTGTATAGTGTGGTGAGAAATATATAAATATTTAATATATCATGGTTTCAAATTCTTCAAAAGGTCATGCATGGGTTGTCACTGCTTCATTGAACTATCACCTCGCACAGACGAATATTAATATATAGACGTCTAATTTATCAATAATTCAATTCCTACTAAATGCAAAAACTTCTTTCTTCGGAACGAAGAAGATAATAAGCGAAACCGGTTCCAGATTTGCAAAACCAAATAACACTTTCTAACATTTGAATGATTGTGCAAAAACATAGATGATTTGTTCAACTTTCTTTACACATCTTACGTCCGTATATATAGTAGAGCAAGGATTTAAGTTTTTAAATTGTTTTAGCCAATTTGACCTCATGGTGAGATTGAAAACACAATTGTGCACGTCAATTTTGTGAATTTTTTCTACTTAAGAGGCAAGGATAGAAAATTCGCAAAAAATTAGCGAAAATTGGTCACTAGGAATGAACTACTGGTATCGAAGGTCAGGCATTCTTTGCGTCAGTCAGGGGGGCAATAATGAAGGCGTACAGACTTGGCGTTTTGACCGTAAAAACAGTTTTATTACCACCAAAGTGGTCAAAATGAATTGTAAGACATGTACAATGAACACATTGACAAAAACTAAAGATATACACGACTTACATCATTCAAACATACATGAGCTAACGGTTTATTCCAAAGATTGGGCGATTTCTAAACTTGTGATGTGGATGAACCTGGAACCGGATCAGAGATATCATTAGTTGCATTCTGCTTTGATTGCTTGCTGGATTTTCTTTCTGCTGCAATTTTCATATGGCATCACTTTGATATTGGGGTTGCCTAAATTGACCATTCTTCGAATACATGGGATCAAGGAATTCTGGTGCAAAATCTTCCTTGTAGAATTGAATGGATTTGGACTTGACTTTCTTCCACAACGCATCAGTTTCTTCATTCTTTTCAATTTTTCACGGAAAGTGGAGTATGGTTCTTTAGTTGTGTCGTCCCCGCTCCCTTCCTTGGTGTCTCCATTTTCGAATTATACAAAGAAATATGCATATTCCAATCCTGAGCAGTACAGTTGGATTACCATTTAACGGTAATACTGATGCTTTTTGTTCATGATATGGTCCCCACTTTCCTTATTCCTCACCAAGAACTTGTCACATCGGTCTGGAATGTCTTCAGGAGGACAGTTGGGACATTTTATTTCCAAGATGCCTTTTCTTAACCAATTACACCATCTGGTGAGGGGCGTAGGATTCCATTTTTGGGAGAGACAAACAAACCGCAATCTCTTACATTTACATTGTACATCAAAGAGTACAACTCCTTTGCTTTTGGTTCTAAAGTCAATCCACGGGCGACGCCTTCGTTTCCACTCAGATCCGTTGGGTGAAGCTTAATCTTCTTGAGATTAGAAGTGTTTGATGCAATCCTCATTGTCATAATGTCCCTAGTCGTTGTCGCTGAAATTCTTTTTGACTTTTCTAGTTTCCAATCCGTATTGAAAATTTGTCCAATTGTCTTTTGTTCGATGGTTTTGGCTTCTTCTGCTGTTACTTGCAACTTGCACACCAATTCTTCAATACGAGGTCGTAGTTCAGCATGAGACAGGAAAGCCCCACATTCTTCTCCGTAATCAATGCCGCTTCCAGATTCATTTCCTCCTCCTTTGTTTGCATCTTCCAAATGGACCTAGTCGCTTTCTTCTTGTCCTTGTCTTCCTTTTCTTTGCTAAAAATATTTCGAAGCGTTTATCCAAATTGGTGATCTGATGAGGGACTCCAAATTTAACTTATGCAATGGCCAGAAGAGACCGTTGTTGTAAGACAGTGCTGCACAATCCATACATCTTGTAAAGGCCCCCTTTTGGCGTAATTGATCCATTTTACGGGAGTTATACTCAACTTAATGCCAAATCTTGCATTTCCGAAATTCTTCAATGCCAATCTGATTTTTCTGGTCTTTCTTGCAGTGAGATGAAAAGTATTCCTTGGACCTGCTGTGACTTCCGTAAATGTGTGGAAGAACGTTGACAATGTCTTCAGCTAACGTCTGGGCATTGGTTCTCGGCAGCAGGTCACCATGATCTTGATTCTTCGAATTATAATCAATTGCGGATCTTACACTTTTCCCAAATCGATTGATTTCTTTTCTTGATTATATCACGTTGGGGTTTTGGGGTAAATTGAGCTGTTGACCATAGAGTAGAGCTCTGTATTCAGTTCCCTTATGCAGTAATTGACACAGTCCGCTTTTTCAATTGTGTTCCACCAGGATATCGTACTTCCGCTGGGAGTTTGGTAAAACGAAGGCATCCGCGTCGCCGAAAAGGGTAATAATTAGTCCGTAATTTTGGAACAAATTAATCACTCCACGGACAATGATACTACCTTCCATTCCCTGAGGTGGCTTATTCCCTTTAGACATAAGAATGCAATATAGTTGGGAATGGAAAGCTAATGAAATCTTTATTTACCAGTTTTATAACAATTTTATGTTCCTTCTTCTCACTATCGGATGGAGCTGTACCACACTTTGCGCAAGTCTTCACTCTTGTCCCAATATGAATCACTTTATTGATCCTCTTGTCTATGATGCCTGCAAGAGCTGCATTGGAATCCAAGCCATGTCCGTAAGTTCGTGACATGTATCCCCGTCTCCAATGCCGGTGAAAATGGATATTTCTTTCCATCCACTTCGATCACATCCCCATACATCAATTGCCAACCGTTTTACTTCTTCAATGTTGGCCGAAAGATCCTCCTTTATGGTTTTGGTAATGATTCCTCCTAAAGCTTCTTCTGCATTACTGAAGGTGCGTTTATGGATGAAATCAATTTCAGCAACATTCATTAGGTAGCGGGCTGCAGTAACCAGAACCCCCACAATAAGCGCCAGAGCCAACGCCTTATTGAGTGGAAGTTGAGTGATGAGACACCGTGATCCTTTCATGTTTCATGGTTGTCCCAATACACGTTACATTCCAGACGTAGATTGGTCCAACTTTTGTTTCTTACACTAAAGACGGCGTGCTTGCATGAGGATTTGTGATACAGTGACTTCTAAATCAGTGTTTCGAGGCAATTGACATCGACAATCATCCGTTCATGTTTCACTTCAAGTTCGGTGACTTCAGCTTTCTTTCTCTTTTTCTTCACGGGAACTTTCTTCTGACGCTTACGCTTTCGAAGGTTGCATGCCGAATGTGATGTTGGAGAAAGCTCAGATTCAATACCGCACTCTAGAAAGAAACGCCGGTAACATCTTTTACAACAGTTTTATTCAAAAGATACCTTCAACTACTGCTGCTGACCCATTTGTCTCGATCGCTAGCCCTGTCTTACTCCGCCAAGTGAACGTCCTTGCCTTCTTTTTCCGTCCTTTCCAAGATTTCCATTGGTTCCATTCCAGGTACGCGTTTCGTACCTGTCAAATTGTCTCATGTTATGCAATCTGTTATGGATCATCATTCATAGTTTGTGATACCTTAGCATGACAAGATTTGCACATGGCGTCTTTGGTGAAATGCAGAGATGTCCAACTTTGACCCACAAAACTTAACCGCTGCGGCCACCCATTCTATTTTGACAAGGTCACTTTTGATTTCCCAGGTTATGGCACTTGCCCACCTTACTCATGCAATAAGCTTGTTTTCCATTTGCAAACAAATTGTATAGATGCAAGTCAACACGCTCAAAAGGCTACATCGTCAATTCCCAAACAGATATGAAATGCATGTCATGAGTCATTTTCATCCGGCGTTGCTTGGTTTCGTGCATTTGCATTGTTGGAGTACAATTTGAGAAATTTTACTAATGACTTGTTTTTATAGCGAATCAAAGGACTAATTACAAGTCTAAAATTTGTACCATCATCAGTTAGATAAATGATGAAACGACAGTGAAAATTTCTTAGATTTGTAATTAGTCCTTCAATATGAATTTTTGATTGAAAGATGAAAATTTTATTTTTGGGGGCATAGTGATCCTTGCCTCTTAAGATCAGAAATCTGGAAAATATTATCAAAAACATCACAATTATTTTCATTCTTTGTTTAAGTCTTAGCGTAAGTTTGCCCTTAAGTTGGGTTTATTTATTATTCAAATTTATACACCAAGCTGTGTTAAGAGAAAATAAGTCTTGCTAAATGTTTTGGCATGCGAAGAAAAAGATGACTCCAATTTGCTCAGTTTTGAAAGAGCAGTTCGTGTAGAGTAGTAAAATGAAAGTTTATAACTGGCATCGTAGGTATAGAAATTGTTTCTAAAATATGATTTTTTTTTAATAATGTACGGTACATACAGAATCGTTGTTAACAAAATTTAACAAACACTGATAGTGATAAGTAATATGAAAAAAGCCATAATATTGTTATTAGTTATAAGATAATCCTTGACCTTGAGCACACAGACAAAATTTTCAAAAGAAATAGTTTCTTTTAACAAACTGTTGTAGACCCCTATGTTAAACAAATCCGCATTACCGTTGTGTACAAAGAACACATACCCCTTTTTTCTTAAAATAACATCTACTGAAAATCGTTATGTTTAATGTTCAGCAAACTCGAGAAATGAATCTGTTAATAAATGTGAAATTAATCTAGACAATACGAAAAGCCGTATCTTAGGTTTTGACTTCCTCCATTCCTTCCATTTTGTTGTTATAAGGTCAATAATGAAAATAACTGTAGAATTTTTATTAGAATAATTACTAACATTTTACAAATTTTGTGATATAACGTGAATGGCAGATTTGCAGTAATCGTATAATGTAAATCTGCTGTTATTTCTTGTATAAATTATAACAAACTCAATTCATATTTAAAGACCCTAAATAAGAAGTTGGTATGTAAAGAATAAACATTAAAGAATGTAAATGTTTAAATTAAATTGAAAACAGAGCAAAATTATGTTACTGCATTTACCTCAGTTTTTCTCAACGTAGAATAAGATGTTAATTAAAAAAAGGGTCCATTTGAAAAATTGAGATAGCCCGATCATAAACTTTTTTGACTTCAACGAAGTTTTCTACTATTTGTGCTGAAAGTAGAGTGAACGTTGCTACTAAGGAATAGATGTTTGAGAGTCACCAATATATGTTGATAATAAAAAATCACATTTTGGCCTTTTATTAACCATAAAAATATTTTTAAAATATTCGAAAATAAAAATGCTAAGAGTTCAAAACTAAATTATTTGCACAGATTGCGACGCATTCATTCCATTTTGACGAGATTTCTATCGCAGTCTGCTTTTAAACCATGATACCCAATTTTTCTCGTTGCTAGAACTTGAAGTCTTTTAAGATTCATAAGTTGCATACAATCTATGTCATCTTCTGCTTCGGGCCCACTTTAAATCTGTTGCAATAGCGCAGAAAGCTTCTTGCTGCCGTCGGTGGTAATATATGTACAGTATTTACATTTTCGTCTTCGTCAGAAGAATCAGGTTCTTGGTTTGATACGATCGTTTAATGACAAAATTATCTCATCGTCGGTTAATAACTGATAACCAGGTCGTTTCTGCCCTACCTTCAACCATTCATCAACTTCTTCTTTAATACACTCCTCACATTGCGGTATATCGTGTATTAAGTTTTGAACGACTTGAATATCTGTTTTTTTACGTTCAACATCAGAAACATTTTCCTCGTTCAAAATTGTATTTAAAACTTTTTCCCACGCCCTTTTAAAGTATCCGTTTGTATTCTATCCCAAGCGTCTACCATTATATACGCACTTTCTTTTAAGTTAAATTCTTTGATTAATTGTTTGGATGTTTTCTCATTCGCTCTAAAAAACAGCACGTATTCGGAGAAAAGATTTTCTATACAACCGTTTGAATATTTCTATAATACTTTGATTCATGGGTTGTAGCGTATTGATCAGGTTAGGTGGAATGTAAACATAACGGCCAACACCGTCATATTGTGGTAAAGCATTCAACAGGAGGATGAGCGGATAGTTGCTCCACATAAAAGCAATATTGGTCCATTAATTTTATTTTTGGCTTTTCTTTTTTCGCTGAAGGAACAAATACATCATTAAACCATTTAGTAAAATTATCAACGTCCATACAAGCATTTTTTTGATGTAAGTAATTAACCGGAAAATTATTCATATTAACGTGTTTAAAACATTTTGGATACTTAGATTTTCCTATAAGAGGTTAATTTTAATCTGTGAGAAACTCCGCTTACATTTGCGCACATCATAATTGTAACACGTTCGTTATTAACTTTACATGGAGGAAATAGTTTTTTCGGAATGTGTAGATGCTTTGTTTGTTGTTTTGTAAAGAGTTTTCCCAATTAAGTCCGGTTTCATCAGCATTATAAATATTTTCATTGTCGTATCCTTTCGCTTTGATAATAAAGGAATAGTTGGCGCTGAAAATTATGAACACTTTCAAAAATTGGGAGACGTTTTTTCGATTGGAGCATCGCGGTGACGTATACCATGTCTCGACTTGAATTTGTGCAACCATCCTGTAGAAGCTTTGAAACTTGGATTGCCACGCAATTTTTTCATTCATTGTAGGGTGCTTTATCACAAATAGGGGACCCTGATATAGGTTCGCCCTAGCTTCTTTCTTGTACAAACCAAAGTACACAATGCACAGTCTAACTTAAAATTTTCAGCAGTTTTCATAGTTTTTCTGAAAGAAATATCCATCAATCTCTAGTTTATCACTATATGAAGTGAGCATGAGTTCGCTCTTTCGTATGTCGGCAATAGTTGATTTTCCAAACATTGAATTTCGGAAGCCAATACTTTTGCGCTTTCTCCTTTCTTCAAACGACTAATAATTTGTAGTTTCTCGTTTATTGACAACACTACTCTCTTACTTTTAACATCGCTCCACACTTAAAATTCTAGTGCAAACTTAAAAATTGTATTTCTTTTCTATATGTCATCAATTTCATAATAATCCGAAATTATTTTTCATGTTATAAATAAGATGCGACGGTTTCCAAACCGAAAATTTTATCACTCATGTTTTTCATTTGTTCCGACGAATCGAGTACGTTATAATGAAGCAAAAAAAATTGTGGGATGGTTGTCCGTCCGTATGTAAACAAGACATCAAGAAAACCACCGTTCTGATTTCTTTTATGGAACTTCACAGGAGGAGATGTGATTAGATTTTTGGGCATAATCTGTCAACAAAAACAGACGTTAACCTACATAGATTTTTTCAGTTCTTGAATTATTTACAAAAATATTTATTTTACACATTTTTTGATGGGATAAAAGTTGCTTGTAATTTAATTATACACAACTTTTGTTTAAACTATTTTTGATACAATAAGTAATTACTGAGATATGACAATCAAGTGATGCTAATTGTTTTAACAATGTCTCCACCAATATTGATTATACACAAAAAAGTTATTAGAATTTTTATGGTTTATAACAAACACGAAGTGTTGCAACATTTAGTACAGACTCGTGTTAACGAAACTCGTAACAAAATGCATTTGCATTAAGAGATGGTTTATAAATTTTGTAACATCGTTTTGTCCTGAAATAAGCTAAGTCTGTTTAAACAATTGTTAGCCGTTATCTACTTTACACATCGCTTCGTGGTGCATTTTTCTTTTTGCATAAACGATGATTTTTTTTTCTTACATTTGGCAATAGGATTGAACATGTATTATAGAGAGTACAAAATTCAGACATCAGAATAAACATAAAATTGCTATTGAAAAAAAGGGAGGAACACAGATTGGCCACCATATGTATAGTATCGAAAAAAAGAGAAAAAGAATGGTAGACGATGTAACATCATACTGATAGGGGAGAAAAAATAGGAAGCAAAATATTAAAATAACAGAAACAAAAAACAAGAAATAGAAGTCAAATGGAATTAAATAAATAATTCAACAATTAGAGCGCAGCAAATTAGCAAGAATTGAAAAAGAAAATAAGAAAAGGTGGAATGAGGAATGTGATCAAATTCTAAAAGAAAAGAAAAATGCCAGAAATAAATGGATAAATACGGGCAACACTATAAAATGTACATAGAAATAAGAAAAAAATGGGAAATAAAAATATATGGAGGAAATGGAGAGATAAAGTAAGAGTAAAGGCAAACCATTTCACACATGAACATTAAAAACAAAATCGCAAACCAAGAGTGGTAAAATCGAAACAAATAGATGGAACATTTTAAGAAGAAGAACCGAAGCAGGAAACGTACGAAAACGAACAACATAGATAAAAGCAGCAAGATGCGTTGAGGAAGAAGGGGCAAAAATGGTAAATAAAGCAAAACATGGCTAAGCAGAGGGGAGACGTCACCATCTGGACATTTTAAATACTCACGAATGAAGTAATACAATGTGCTGAGAGAATCCATAAGGCGTTATATAAGCTAGTAGAACAGATATGGGAAACAGAGAAACTATGCGTTTAGATTGAATGAATTCGTGTTATAATAAAGCACCAATATTCAAGGTAACTCATTAAGAGGAATACCTCTAGGTACTGACAGTGCGCAATCGCTAAACCATGCATTATAAGTACCTACCATTAAACAACAACTTTTAATTTTAAATATTTGAAGTAAAACTTAATGTTTTATGAAAGTTACAACTTTGAAGCTTGGTCGCTGTAGTATTACTTTTTTCAAATGCTTATTTTGTACATTTTGTGTGCTTTTTTATATTTAACACACCACTTTAGACAGGAATAAGTACAAAATAAAAATTCTACTCCAGCCAGACACAATCTTTTTCTTATATTATATCTACCATTTAAATCAAAAACATTGCTGATAACTTGAAAAATTTGACCCAATTTTATAGGTACTTTATGACCATTCGACGCATTAAAATGCTTACTTAGTGCATGATTTAGCGATGGTGCTAGTACGTATTCCTCTTAAGCTGGAATAATAATTATAGAGAGACCACATTGCTGAATACAGATTACAAGAAGAGAACAGAAGACTAAAACAGGTGAATATTAGTATGGTTTCCGAAAGGGAAGGTCAACAATGATGTCATACAGATACTGAGTCAAATAATTGAAAAATGTCTAAACATGATATTCAAGCAGCAAACATCAACTTGCAAGCTTTTGATAGTCCGATAAAAACAAATTAAAATATAGGTATGCAAGTATTAAAATACCAAAGAAAATTATAAAGGTAGTGAAAATGATAATGAAGAACACTAAAGCAGCGATACTAACAAGAGGAATATTGGATCAATTCAAGAGTGAGACAATGAGATGGGCTATCGGCAAAAAATTACAAGAGATTGCGACGTGGGAAATCATATAAAATTTGAAGAGAGACATTAGAAAAACAAAAACAAATGAAGAGATGATTACTAACAAATAAAGATATTACCATCGTTATGGGTTAAGCATATTTTTTTTTGTGTATTTTGTATAATGTGATATTTCATTCAATAATCTAAGTCCTGATTTTAGTTTCAAATGTGCATTTATTAAATGTTAGTTCAAGTTCGTTTCTTTGTATCCGCTTTGCTATCATAATAGCTTATCTTGGAAGTTCGTCAAAATTTTCGACAGTTTAAAATTTGTTTCCCGTTTTCATAAAGAAAATTGTACAAAACTGGTTTCTAATCTCTTTGTTGGTGTGTGTTTTTCTTTGGAAATGTTTTGCCAGCAGTTGCAGATTAATAATGGCTTTTGCCGCTATGCTGCATAGTTTCAAGTTTCAGTGTTGAAAATTTCAGTGTTGGTTTGATTCATATTTACCGAAATTCGCATATCATCAATCAATATTTACGTATAAAGGCAATACGTAACTGAACGAAGTACAACA
>JALBCR010003917.1:0-111881 GCA_030710515.1 Abscondita cerata | reverse complement strand
ATACAGGGTGGGGCACTACCAACGAATATTCTGTAGCACTAAAACGACAAAATAATGTAAGAAATCTTATTTGAAACCACATTTTAAAATATTTTCGATTGTACAGGGTGCTCCAGAAACACGTACTATATCAAAGTTGGGTTATTTTAAATGGAACACCCTGTATTTTTTCTATTTTTGAATTGTAGGATAAAAAATAATGTATGTTTTAACATGTCCCTATACCAACTTACATCCGTTTCTGAGATAAATCGATTTTACCTGATTTGCAGACCCTCCAAAAATGCAATAACTTCAAGATATAAATAAGAACAACTTTTGTTTTACATCACCTTACTAAGAGCCTTCAACATCCCTTTTGCAATATTTACTATTATGTTATGATGTACAGAGTGTTTTAAATACTACCGCATAACGCTAACGACTTAAAACTTAAATAACTTGCTTAACTTAAATGGAACACCCTGTATTTCTGTAGCCTGTTGGAATCAGGAACTAGTTACCTTTCAATCGGTATTAGGGTTACCAACCCCTAACTCTGATAGTTTTCGAGATATTTTAAAATTTGCTAGTTTAACAATTTGCAATTTACTGGAATTTAAGTTACCTGTGAGATATCAGTAAAATAAACATTTTTAATGTATAGCCAATCCAGCTTTAAAAATTAACCTTAAAAAAATTTTTCAGAACAAAATAACAGAAATGTGCTCATGACTTATGCCGGGCTCTAAGAGTCAGTCGAATCACGCCCACCTGTCACAAACAACAGCAACCGTTATTAGTTTCAGCAAAAATCGATGACACTGTAAACATTGGTAACTTTGTTAAAAAAATTCTAAAAATAATGGTTTTCGAAATTATCGTACTACTATTAGAGCGATTTGTATTACATTCTTAGTTAACAGGTTAAAGTTTGTCGATGTTTACAGTATGATCGATTTTGATGTACCAAATAACGGTTGCTGTTGTTAAACATCAGTAAATTGTGACCGGTGATACTAGTCATAAGCACATTTCTGTTTATTTTTCTGAAAAAAATAAATATTTTTAAGGTAAATATTTAAAACTGAAGTTGCAAGATAATGTCCATATTGCGGATATTTCACAGGTAGGTAACTTAGACTCCAGTACATCGTAAATTGTTAAACTATCAAATTTTAAAATATCTCGAAAACTATCAGAGTTAGGGGTTGGTAACCCTAATACCGACTAAAAGGTAATTAGTTCCAGCTTTCAACAGGCTACAGAAATGTAGGGTGTTCCGTTAAGTTATTTAAGTTTTAAGTCGTTAGTGTTATGCGGTAGTATTAAAAACACCCTGTACATCAAAACATAATAGTAAATATTGACAAGATGTTGAAGGCTCTTAGAAGGTGGTGTAAACCAAAGTTGCTTGTTCTTATTTATCTTGAAGTTATTGCATTTTGGAGGGTCTGCAAATCAGGTAAAATCGATTTATCTCAGAAGGAAGTAAATGGGTATAGGGACATGTTAAGAACATACATTAATTATTTTTAATCGTACAATTACAAAATAGAAAAAAAATACAGGGTGTTCTATTTAAAATAACTTAACTTTGATATGGTACGTGTTTCTGGAGCACCCTGTACAATCAAAATATTTTTAAAATGTGGTTTCGAATAATCTTTTGTATGTATGCCTTAAAATTTCTAACATTATTTGTCGCTTTAATGCTATAGAATAATTCGTTGTGGAGTGCCCCACTGTATGTCACACAAAAATACTCAAGATGATTCAATCGAAATGATAGTACATATCCAAGAATGGGAAAATAAAACATTGAATAAAGTAAAACTTTTATACTAATCAAGTTGTCTAAGTTCTGTTATTTATACCTGACACAGAGGTAATGTTTTCATTCAATGATATTTTCAATTACGCAAATGAAATTTAAACTTTTTGTTCCAAATCAAGTTTAATTAAATTGCATGCCGCATATGTGTAGTTCTCACTTAAAGAAACTTAGTTTTTCAAAATAAATACTTTTCTCGAGAATATGCGTTAATAACAAAAAACTTAGTCCTATTAAATTCCAAATTTCATGTTAAAAAAGAGAATTTTATTTCCAGGTGTAAACATTACAGAACAAAAATTTGTTTGTGTTTTCAAACTAATGTTCTAGCGGTAAGATCAAAACTGTCATGATACTTTGATGTACATATCTTACCTAGGTATAATTTGTTTTATATAAGCAAAATATTTTTGTCTTAAGTAAGTAGTTTTGTACTTTTTATTTTTCTAATTAGCACATATAAGTTAAAACTCAAGTATTTCATACAGAATTTTGAGAACACCTCTCGTAGTCCACAAATGACAGAATAAATCTGAAAGATTACAAAGGTAAATAAAATAGATTTAAATTTTATTTAAGAAAATATACTTAAAAAAAATTAATTTATTCGAAAAACTAGAATTAATTACAAATAAATTATTAAAATATATAGCAAATCTCATGAAGATTGAACTTTCTGTTAAAGGCGATTTGACATTTGTAATAAATGTCAAGTATATTTTGAATTTTATCTTATTAATTGACCAATCTGTAACTTTCCTGTGTCGCTTTCTGATCCTTAAGGAGATGTAATACACGAATGTTGATCTTAAGTTTAATCAGTTCGGCCGTAAGGGACTTGTTATCACAAGCAGCTTTGTTTTTTTATGCAGTTTTTTGCCGTTAATACCAAAAAATTTTTTAATCAATAAATATTTCCAAAACATATTTTACAGAAAAGTAGGTCTAAAGGTTGCGCAAAAAATTGCTCAGAACTAAAACATATTTATAGAAAAAAACAAGGCAGGTGCTAACTATACACAAAAACGGTAACGAGTAGAATGGTTGTCTATACCTGTTACGTCAGTCGAAACATATGAGACGCTCATAACAGATGGTATTAGCTTGTCAAAGCGCCCGCTGTACGAACGTCCTTGCCTACAACACATTTAGGACACTTTCTGGGAGATTGAACTAAGGGACGATTGTAGCAACTGATATGGAAACCATTTAAACATGATTCGCACACCGTCATCGAACCTGAAATTATGTGACTAGAGTTTCGGAAATAGTGTGTGATAATAAAAATACCGGTAAGGCGACACTATGCAAGTCTTGCAATCTGGGGAAGACCTGTTTGGATTTATTCTTTCGATGGTTAAACCAACGGGTAAATTTGAATGGGCAGTTTCTTCGGGGTCAATTGGAGATCCAGCTCGTGAATTATCTTTGCTGGGAGGAGTGCTAGGTCTTTCCGCTTTTGCTTTTATTTTTAAGCTCTGGCGCGTGTTAGAGGGAGAACAATTTGACATAAGATACACAGCTCGTTTACGTTTCCCTAAAAAACAATATTTTGGAGTTTGGAATTTTAAGAAATAGTAATCATGCTAAATCACAACGTACAGGGTAATCCCATCTTTTTACTTCCGTAGAAAAAATTGAGGATTAGGCCGTACTACGTCTTTTACGTTCAACTTTTTATTTTGCATCTCATCGTGTACGGCATGCGTTACGAGACCAAAAATTTTAAAACTGATTTTTGGGATAATTCTTCTAGTTGAATGGGGTTGTACGGTGGTTCGGGCGAAGTGCTGCCGGATGGAATGTCTAAAGAATCATCTGATGTCGAATTTGGACCTGAGGGTGGGCAACGGGTGATACTGAAGTTATAGAATAATTGCTTGTCTGATTAAAAGCAACACTACTCACATATTTTGTTTTCTAACTCTGTTAGATGCGTTTTCAAAGCGTTGTTCAAATTTGTTGCTCGTTCATTGTAAGCGTTCTTAATGCCATTGACTTGAAGTTTTTTCGATTTCGTTGAGTTCATTTCTAATCCGTTCGGTTATTAGTTTCTGGAAAAAAACAACACAAATGATAAAATGGAGAAAATTTAATTATGGATATACAAGTCCATGCAATACAAGTAACTTGGGAAGAATTAAAAAATGCTGCTGTAACGCTCACAATAATACACAACCAAAAAATATTTAGTAGTTTACATGGTACAAAGTATAAAGTTAATCAAGATATTATACATTACTTTACATGACACGTGAATTTAGTATTTTTTGGGCGTGACGTAAATTATTGAAACATTTTTTAAACTAAAATTTAAATTTTTCGTCCAATGATACAATCCAATTTAAAATTTTAAAATAATACTTTATTTCTACCTGCATAGTAAGACTAGTCGTGGCTTGTTCTAAAACTGTATTTGTCTGGATTGATAAGAAACAAATCAATTACTTGAAATGAATCATACACTTAAAATTTGCACAATGACTTACATACTACGTCACGTTTGATAATACTATAAACAACGAAAGTAAACAAATTCCTCAACAAAATCGATAAATAATATTACACAAAGAGCTTTCAGTTCTAAATGCGTTTTAAAATTATAATAATTGTAAAATCAACACAAAGCTTTAAAAACAATATTCGTAAGCCAATTATAATCAGTATAAACAAGTATAAATGCAAGAACAAAAGTAAGCACCATATAAGTTTATATATTTAGAAGTAAACACTCTTATTAAAATATGAAAATTGATCCCAAGCTTCGCGAAACAGATCAGATAATAATTGTCATGAAACCTGAAAACATTATTGTACAATAACAGGGTTTACAGGTAACTCTGTGTTTCAGGTCGTTCTATAATAAATCATTGTATTGCATAAAACATTACTTTCTTTGTCGCACGACGATTTAGTTTGTGCACAAGGATCATCAAATAGTAATTTTACTCTAGATGTCCGTCTAATTAATTAAAGAACAATATAGCATGCCGTATACCCACTCTAGGACGAGGTCTTTGTTTTTGGAAAATTCTCTTTTATTATCCATCGTACACGTTTAAAATCTTCTGTTTTAAAGCCTTTTTAAAACACAAACTAATAAACGCTCGTGATATAAAACAAATCAACTATCACGACTGAAAAGTCGCCAAAACTTTCTCGATGCTTACGAAATTATGCGCGGGCAGGTCTAATTACGTTCACTCACCACATGCTTTCCCCACATAAAAATGGTTCTTTACTAGTTTTTCACTCTGAGTTAGATATCAATACCTATGTCTTTTTTATTCCTTTAGATTTATAGAGCTAAATTTGTTATTTGAAATGAAAATCATAGTAGGCGATGACATAAGTAAATAGAATATTTTTTCAATTTTTTATCGGTTTTCATCGATATCGACAAAGCGACATGCTTGGGGCAAAAAGTCCCTAATCAACGTAACTTAGAAAACAGCACAGGGTGCAACCCGTGAGCGTTACCTTTATTGCAATCTCCAACAATAACGTTTAAGCGACGGTTTGGGACGTAACATAAGAGATAGTGTCAAAGTCGATGACATCGTTATAGATATTCTCATCGGGCTACCTCAAATCCGATGTAAACCAAAAGTTACAGATGGCGTGTCGACACTCTCATTAGGAAGAAACGGCTTGGAAAGAGGTTTCAAGTTCTCAGGCTCTAAAACAAGTGTATGCACTTTGTCACCTTCGTACACCGCATTAAAGACCATGTCTGTTTATGAACGGTCAAACGGAACAATGCGTTCCGAAGCGAGCTATCTTAGGTTGACTTGGGACAACCGTCTGTCTTGGAGTCGCTCAGGTCGAAAACAACAAAGCCAAAGCTATGCGAGAACGTTCAAACAACCTCATGCGAGTTATACACTCGACTCGAAGAGCCTCCTTAATCTTTGCAAACCCCTGGTGGCATCGAAGATGGATTACGGCTTGATAGTGTACGATTCGGCAGCGCTAAACTCGTTGAACGGAGTGTAGTACAACGCGGGCGGTCAGATACACAATTGGGACACGTTTTATACTACTCGAAGTTCCAGTTTATATGCAGAGTAGGGTGTCATGCCTCTTTCATAAGGCGGTTAATGCTTACCTTCTCCTGCATGGCGAAAGTTCGCATATGAGTGCAGTCACAGGTGCAGTAACAACATCACAAGGCAGATGTTAACGGAGTTTGATTCTTACGAGCTTATCATATACACCACTTTTTTTTACAATTCTCATATAACCCCCAATATAAAGATCAGTTCGAGATGTAACCACCTGTTGCATACTCTCAAAATTAAAATATCAGAAAAATGACAGGAAGAGTAGAGTCAGACTTGTGGTCAGCTAAGAACGATCATAGAGCCGGTCAACTGATTGAAAAAACGTCACAAACTGACGTCATCGTTTCTCCTGAAAAGATGTTACATCTCCGATCTGTGCTAAATGTCAACACTGTTAAACACGTACTAGTGAATTTTTCAACAAATAAGAAATGCGATCGACAAATACAATGACAAATATAAGCCAAAAAGTTAGTTAAATTCATGCAGAAGTGCAACCTACTAATGAGTTTTGTAAAGTACGTCCATGTACCATTGAGACAATAAAATTTGGGACACTGTTGAAAGTTCAATGACCATAACTACGTTAAATAAGTATTTTTTACTCTATTCTTTGCTCTAAATAATTCACGAAGGTCAGGTTACTAATGGTTACCGTTGAGTGATAAATATACTAAGTGACATAGATCGGGAGATCTTGGTGGCTAAAGGCAACAGAAGCTAATTTGATTGGCAACATGAGGTCGTAAGCGTTGTCTTGTTGGAATGTGCTAAGTTGGGGATGGTCTGAACATAAGGTGGCAATATGGGGGTCTACGACCTCCTGGAAGTAGCGCGCAGCGGCTTCAGGTGTTACCTCTAATGAAGACCAAGGTGACCTACTTCCAATAGCAATAGCTCCCCATACCGCAACTCAAACTGTGTGGTGCATAGCCTATTCATGAGAAAATTGGGGATCTGGTCTTTCACCGCGCCGTCTTCTCACCTCCTCACGACCGTCATGCATACCCAAACAGAATCTGGATTCATCACTAAAGACAATTAAATTCCATTCTTGGTCCCAATTTTGCCCGTTCTCTACACCACGCTAGACGATAACGTCGATGCTCTGGAGTCAGTGGTAACACAAAAGGGGACGGTATGAAAAGGGGCGCAAAGGTTCTTATCCGTCTATGAAACGGTTCGCATCCCAATCGGTCTTCCATATTCTTCAAACCACTGGTCCGCAATCGCCCGTGTAGAAGGGAAGCGGTCCCGTAAAATCATTAGTCTAAGACGGCGATCTTCGCGTTCTGTGGTTCTTCGACGACGTCCTGTACCTCTCGCTCTTCGTGTACGGCCCTCTTGGTTCCATGCCCGAACACAGACTGCCACAGTAAGCGAACTCTGTTGCGTTCCAGCGGCTATTTATCTCTCATAGACAAACCAGCCTCTACGCGCAATCCCACAATTCTACCCCTATCAAACTCGCTTAATTGCCGAAAAATTATGGCGTCTTAGCACTGAAGGCATTGTGGATTGAATTAAAGAAGCTCTTGAAATGCAATTTAAATCCGCTTAAATGACAACTGTACTTACAAATGCTTAATTCTATTGTTTTAGGGCTACTTAATCGTAAGTGTTTTGATGAGGCATAATAAAACAACCGCTAGGCACAGTATGGGGAAAAACTGATCGTTTTTTATCTTAATATAAACAAATATATTCCCAAAAAAAATTTACAAAATCTTCATTATTACCAAGGTTCTTTCTTTCAATATCACTTAGTATAAATTTATTTAACGTAGTTATGCTTATTTAATTTTTTACAGTGTCCCAGTGTCAAAATATCTTTGTTGTTAATGAAACAAAAGATAGAAAACTATACATTTTTGAAAGTAGAGAATGATTGCTCTTCGAATGAGATCAAAATTAGGGTGTCTCCATTTAAAATAAAACATATTTTCCCTTTGAATTTGACCAACATTAGTAAAACACCCTATACATGATGAAATGCTGTGCCAAGCCTGAAAATTTTTTTTTTGATAAACTAGGTGAAACCTAGTGAAACCCCATCTCTTTGGAGCAATTAATAACCTGGGAATTTATGTTTAAAATCAGTCAGCCTTATTTGGGACACTCTGTATATAGCAAATATGTAGGCCTGAAAATTAAACCTTGGAGAACTCGTGAGAACTTCCAGCCCACAAAATAGTTAATTATTAATTTTTTCCGAAATCGTTCAATAAAGTAATTCATTATACGACGATTTTAAGTTCATATTTTCGCCGGTAGAGATGTGTAAAATGTATAAATTTTAACCACGCATGCGCGGTAGAAACATTCGACGTAAAAAAGAAAACAGCTGATTACATTTGCACGGCAAAGAACGTTATAAATCACAGATTTGACCAAATTTGGGATTTCGGAAAAATATAATATACCTCGGCACTAAAGTTCTTTTCATGCCTCAAGTGTTTTATCTGCCACGGCTATCGCCTCTACAACCAAAACACATTCGTCACAGAAAAATCAAACTTTAGTGCTTTGATACATAAATGTCCATTAACTTTCTGTATTCAACCAAATAAAAAATGATGAAGAATGGTATGATAATTTATGTAGGTGTTAGGTGTCGTAAACAAGCGAGGTAAGCGGCTGTATTCAATAAAGAAAATCACTTTCGAGTAAAAATTTTACATTAGTGGTCACATAATGTTGAAGCCATTTTGAAGTTTTGAAATGATCGCAGAGGGCGTGATATCACGTCAATAAAAGAAACAATTCATTTTGTCTCTGACTTGCATAGTGTTATAAATTAAAATCACGTTCATTGCATCAACTTTTGTCTTAATGTTTTTGTATCTCTTCAAATAAAGCAGTGGGAAAATACAAACCGCAAGTCTCTCATCTTTTTTTTTTGCCAAAGATATTAACGAAAACTATAGCAGAGACTTGCCACTGTTCGGTTCAGTGTTTAATTCTCTATTTGACCTTTATGTTGTTGGCGTTTCCAAGATTTCACATGTTCTCTAAATCCATGTTTATTTTACCCCACCCCTTTATTTGAAGAATTCAAAAAGTTGTTCACAGAACGTGAGATTTGATTTTTTAACGTATTTTCGGTATAGCTTACTCACGCAACTTATAGACAAAAGTTAGTGCTTTTTCATTTGACCTGACCAGTACGCCTCCTAGCGGCCAGCTTTAAGAACTTCAAAATAATTTCCACCATTTTCTTAGTCATTTTATTACAAAATTTTTGTTGCCCTGAATCATTTCCTGGGTTTGACGGTTTTCGAGATAGAACCGCTTACTCTTGCTTATTTGGATACCTGGTACAATAAGCTTTAAAATGAATATAGCCACCTATGATTTATTCAAACAACCAAAAACCAAACGACGAGAAATTAAGCTTTTCCTAGAGCTTTTCAATTTGTTTCTTTGAATAAACCAAGCCCGCTACTGTTAGATTTTTCATTCTATTATTTACTATTGTTAGCTAATTATTCTTCGACAACTTCTGCTATGAAAAGTAGGCCTTTGGTCATGGTATTCTGTCAGTTTCTAACGTCTAAATGCGAAAGGAAAGGAATAACTATGTGAAGTAATCCAAGGAATCGATTGGCTACAACTGTGGTAAAGGAAAAACGTACACTTTTTTTAGTTTTACAACTGTAGTTACCACTGATATTTCAATACTTTTCAATATACACAAATGAGTACTAACTTATTTTATAAAATCTGACGTTTATTTTTGTATTCTGCCGGAAAAAAATAGATTTCACGCTCGTTTGCTTTGCCCTTTCAAAACTTGTTGTACAATATACTATTAAAAACATATTTTTAGAAAACTCAGAAAAGTCATCTACTAAAGAAGGTATTTAAAATAAAACTACTATAAGTATATTCACCGACAAAATATAAACCCATGCCTGGAGGTGTTTTTGTTTTTTGTGTTTGGACATTGCTAACTGATGATTACCTACTCTCTAGTAGAAGCTGAAGCTTATGTTAATCGCAAGCACCAGCAAAGTATTGTTATGCGGATATACATTGAGTAATATGTTTTGTCCGCTTTCATTATTGGCAGCCTAGGTGGTGCTATGTATCGATATTGTCTTAATTTAAATAAGGATCTTGGCTATTGACTTGACCACCAATGTGATCACAAATCTTTTTGAAAATAACTCTTCCAAAGAACCTTATCTATATTAAATAAAATTGAATGCTTGTCTGTATGTCTTCTTATACTTTCCTAAACCCAGTCGACACTAGATAATCGCAATACTTGTTTGTCGTAATTTGCAATGAAACTCGCAAATGGTGGTTTAATAAATTTTATTTTTATGATTGTGATTGGTTTTCGCCGATGCAAAGTATGACTTGTTATCTAAGAAAGTTTGAGTTGCTAAATTAAAAGGTTAAATCGTGAAAAGTTAAGTATTTTCTCGTTAATCGATTAAAACTCAATTAAATAAAGAAATTACTCCAAAAACTAGTTAAACTTTTTGGTATTCATATCCCACTCCACAACATTGTGCGCAAACATCCCCCAAACAGATAGTTTCTGACCTAGTCAGAGCAATAATAGCGCAGTAAATACGTTATGCATGCATAATTGAAGCATTGGCATGAAAATCTATAACCAATGCGACTGGTAATTATGCGATCCGGTGCATTTCTATTTAGGCGAGTAATTATACCATAAATATGTTTTAAAGCACGTGATTTGCCTATTATGACGTAAAGTTTAACTTGCAATACCTCTACAGTACTTTGTGCTACATGTTTAAAGTAAATCTTTAAAAGATTTAATGAAACGTTGGTATAACAAAAGCTTTCTTCTACGTCCATTACCGTTAAGTTATCGTTTATATATGTACGAACATTGAAAGTACTCTTATATAATTCCTGCCTCTCTGATTGATGAAAACAACGGCTAATAGTTGCTATTATAAAATATGCAAAACGGCAAGGTTAAGATCGACCGTCCAATCAGATTGATGTATAAGATTTCATACAATCTACACTGCGTTGTGAAAAAAACATCTGACCATTTTCACAGTTAACGTAATCTGGTTACAAAGTTATGTTGGTATCAATTGTTGGATGTAATTGGTATCAAATCTAACGAAAATTGTTTCTTAACATATACAGGGTGATTCATTTAGAGGTATTTTTGTTTAAATAAAAAAATAAAACATTTTTATTTTTATAATGCCAGAACCCGTTATTACGCAAAGCATTGAACACAGAGATGGTCGCTCTTGTTACTGTACCCCTGTTGAGCAACCCCGGTAGTTTACAATTATCATAGAAAAGAACCATTCTTACAATTATTTCTTAAAGATAATTTCGTCAAATGTAGGCCGTGACTGCGGTTAACATGATCCATTCTGAACTTCCATACCTTTCAATGACGCGTTTGAAATATTTCTAGTGGTATTTTGCCAATAACTCGAGTAATATTGGCCTCCAATGACTAATCCTAGCCTCATTTATCCATGGAAATTGGGTCTCGAACCTACTGATGGTAGAGAGGAATTGTGCGTTTGGTAGGCAGACTATGTGGACCATAAGCTGCACTTAAGCGAGCGATATACATTCCTCGTAAAAGTCTATATTCGTAATCATCATCATCATCATCAATCAGCCATTCTTTGTGTCCACTGCTGAACATAGGTCTCCCCTAGTTGGTGCCATTTAATGCGGTCTTGAGTTGCTCTAATCCAGTTGTTTATAATAATGCTTTATATCATCTGACCATTCTGGTTGGTGGTCTAAATTTCTGTTTCTCTCTTATCTTCCCGTGCTCTCCATTCCAAAATTCTTTGGGCCATCTGTCGTTGCTGAATCTGGCTATATGCCCTGCCCATCAGTAATACAGAAGCTGAAAAAATTTTGTAGACTCTGTGCCGGGCTAAGTCTCTTCCATTATGAAATGTCATACACTACTGAATAAGAATGCCACTTCAGTTGACATTTGGGCGCATACACGATCTGTAATTGAATTCATGCCTCTAAATGAATCAATTCAATATATTTATTCAGTCAACGCTTACACTATAGAACTTTATAAACTAAATTTAAATCGGTCAAATGTAAACACAAAATTGATAACAACATTACTGTAATAAATATATAATACACAAATTGGTACACCCCTTAAATTACAATAACCAAATTACGTCATCTGTGAAAAAAGATTAATTGACAATTCGAATTTAATCGAGTATTAATTCTGAGAATTAATCTTAAGTATTAATACACAAGAGATTCATTTTTAACAGGTAATTTTTTGCCAAAACCTTGTCCATCAAAATGATTAGAGTAATTACTGAAAATCACATGAAATGAGTGTGTATTGAAGTTTGCCTGTAATGGATGTTGGATTTTGATATAAATGAAGATATAAAGGAAGCAGAAGAAATTGATGAAATAAGATTAATAAATATTCGGGCAATAAATCGGAAAATCCGTTTAATAAATATGATACTAATACTTATATTAATGTAGAAAATACTGCTTATTGTTATTGTTAATTTAGTAGAGAAACAGAACAGAGGTCTACTAATTTCGAAATTCACGTTTTAGCTAAAGGTTGTCATGAGAATAAAGCTGGTAGGTATATAGCTATATTTTTATTTTAGAGCTTAAAGCATCAATTTCAGCAGAGTTAAATTGGATCAATCGACATTAAGTCGTATCATACTATAGCCAAGAATTTATAAAGTTTTGTTCAAGAGAGAGTTTTCAAATCAACGATATGGTATCTACACATCAAAATAAAAATATGCTTAGAGAGCATCCAGTATCTATACACAGGTACCTGAGTTTGGTTTTTCGTTGTTTGTTTATCCTGCCTTCCTTTCAAACTACCAACCGATTTTGATGGTTGATATTATTTATATGTTGACCTGATCTTTGACCTCTGCTGGGAGGGCAAATTTTAAAAATTGAAGTTAAATATAGACACATTCCGGGATTCTTGTACCTCGCTTCAATAACGTGGACATTTGATCCACCAACATGGGAATTTGCCGATTAAAATGCCGTTTTTGTAAATTTGGCTTTTTGGTCTATTCAGTTAAATGATGTTAATACAAAAATTGGTTTTTCAGACCAAGTTAAAATAAACGCTGGAAATCCAATCTCCTTAAAAACAGCCCTTCGATGGTGAACGAATGAAAAATGCACGGATGAAATTTATGTTTGCGTAATATTCTTTGAACTGACGATCACTAATCAGATCCTGGCATGCAGCTTATCTTACAGACATTGTTGGATGCAGCAAAATATCCGAAAACAGCGATTTCAACATTTTCATAATAACGACAGGTTTATTTCGTGGAGTTTAGTTTAACGGATCCAAAGTTTTGAAAGTTTTCGGAATGGTCTGCTTAAGAGCTTTGGTGATGGTTTCGTTTCTTTAGGTGGGTATCTTGCTGCAAATGTAACACATGTCTTGATATAACTTCATCACACAATCCAAACAATAAATAAATTTCAAGTAATTTTCAGGGATAATTAAGGTCCCGGCATGATTATTGAACTTTTAATATTTCGACATATCCCTGACAGATGATTGTTAATCGCCACATACAATCTTCGCCTCAGAAACTATTCATACTAAAAGAAATACAATAGCATTTGTGCAACAAAAAAAAAAAGTTAAATTACAATATTTCGAAAACCATGAATTTTGAATAGATAACTTGTAAAAGCTCCACTATTTTGATGCTAAATAAGATAAAGTTATAAAACAGGGTGCTGTACATAAAAAATGACTTTTGACGTGTTTAACGCTGACTTAACTTTTCTTGATCACCCTGTATTAATTTGTTACCAAAATAATATTGACATAGTCCACTCAAATAGGTCCCTGCTACTAGGAACCATTCCAATTAAATAATAAAGGTATTAGTATAGAAAATTTTATAATTTTGTTTAGGCCTGAAAACGTCATTTTTGACATAAAATTCAAAATAAGTTCAAAAACAGTTAGACTTAGATAGAAGATTATACACAAAATGTGTCTAGAATTTTGTGCAAAATCCAAAATTAATAATATATAGTGTTCCATTTAAAATAAGCAGCAATACCTACTTCTGGTAAAACCGGAAGTGCCACCATTTTGAAAATATTTTAACAAAACGGCCCCGTCAGATGTTAGTATACTACCAAATTTTCAAATTTTTCCCATCCACAGTTTTCCTATAATCTATCGATGCAAGGTTCTGTGGGTTCCTGTATAAATCGAGGGTTTTACTCGCTAAATGCAAGGTAGAGAAATTACTTTCAGATTTACAGACGGCATTTACAACTAGGTTTATTTGTTTGCTATCCAGACGTTATGATAACAAACATTGTTGCACGTATGATTTCAGAATTTGCAATGTAAATGTCGATTAAAGGAAAAGTTTGAAGTACAAAACAAAATTAATTTATATATATCGTTGGTATATTACGTAGATTATTGTTTAAATATGCTTGCAATCTGAGATAAAATTGCAACATTACACCAAGTTTACTTAAAACTGTTTTCATGTGTCTATGTATGAATAAATGAAGATTTAGTTACACCAGATCGAAACATGTTAGTAACATAAATGCAAACAAAAATATGTTTAATATAACCAAAAAGTTTTGTGTGATTGTTTTTCTTTGGTTTTGTAGTAATCATACATACGCCTTCAATTCTGTTTTTTGGATGTTGGAAATCGAAACTTGCTTTGATTCTTTAAAACAGTTTTTACGATTTGTTTTTGTTTCAATTTTAGTGGTTTAGTTTAGGTTTGAATTTACAAAATTGAAACAGTTTCGTTTCTTCAAAATCAGTTCCATACAGTTGCTTTAGACTCAGAATTTTTGAATTAGAATTCTGATCCATTCTGTTAAAGACAAAACCGTTTGGTTTATTCAAAACGGTTTTATACGGTTTTTTTTGTTTCAACATTTTGTATTTAATACTGTTTTGACTTACAAAAATCTAAAAATGCTTTGCTTCTTCAAAAACGCTCTTTGGGTGGTTTGATTTTGTTTCAGTTTTATAGATTTAATTCCGTTTCTAATCACAAAAATTCAGTGTTTGTTTAAAGAGTTTGTTTCTTTGTTTGTGCTCTACGTAGATACATAGTTTATTCTATATTAAATAAGTTGTTTATTCTTTAAAACTTTTAGGGTTGTTGTGTTAATTCTTACTTATGTATTTAATTCTATTTATGAAAAAACAAAACTTTCATTTGCCTCTTTTTCAAAAAATTCTTATTTTTATTTTTATTGACGACTGATAAATAGTTCAAAACACGAAAAGACGATGTTGATACTTGAAGTTGAAGGCATCAAACAGTATATTACTTAACTAAAAAGCAGAAGTTAAAATCATGTACTTACTATGATTAATAAATACGGATAAGTATTGATAATCATTTTAATCATGTCGTGAACAAAAAGCTATGAATGTTGAGTTACAAAATACTGTAATTCGTGATGATGTTGAAGAATCAGCTTAAGATTCTCAGAATTCAGACCAAAATCATTTCTATTGAGGTAGTTGCACAAAGCATTTCTAGTACGTGGCATTCGTATGGTGTATAGTTTTTAATAATTGTGATATTTTGTTTCACTAAAATAAATATGCGGCAAAGACCAAAATGCAAAATCTGGTAAGTAGGGTGAAAGATATGTTTGACATTCCTATCTTTGTTTTAAGCTGGGGTTGTATTCTTTATTACTACTTTGATAGACTTACTTTGTTCTCAAATTGGGAAATAAGTTTTTAGCAGTTTGGAGCCAGATGGAAGGTAACGTGAAGTGGCCTACAATATCGTAGAGAGTATGTTAAACCGTTTGACATTTCATGTTATTTTATTTGTTATCAGTTAGTTACTATTAATTACTAACAATATTGAAACAAAATAAGCACTACAGTTTCGTTTAAAATGAAACTGTTCAAATCATCACAAATGTAAATGAATCAAAATGATCGTAACTGTGGTTATTACATATTATCACCTAGGTTGAACTTAAATTACAATTAAAATACAAACGAAACATGAAATTCATGTTACGAAAGTGTTTCAAAAATAAGCCTGATTTTGTGTTTACTGGGACTGTGTCAAGAGAGTACTAAACGTTTCACTATACATAAGGCTAATAAGATTTACTATAGTTATAAATCATGTAGTGGTGAATCTACACAACTTTAATGAACATCGCTCGCCCAAGACAAACTGCCCCTTAAGAATATAAATATATTTTTTTAGATGAAATGCAGAAGTGTTATATTTTCAAAAAAAAAATTAAAGAAGGAAATTATGTCGATTTGTATACAATTTTTCATTCGTGCCACATTATGTGTACAAAAAGTAAGCAATTATGGAAAAATATCCGCGTTGATCTGTATATTCTGATCCAAAGTCATCGGCAAATTTAAGAGAAATGTTGGCAGCTATAGAAAATTCCACCTGTTTCAAAATTTACAGGTTAAGATTGTTGACCAGTAGGAAGAAGATGTCAGGGAAGATGGTAATGATGTACAACAGCACAATTTAGAAGCAGAACAAAGGGTATGGTAACTTGTGGAAGAAATTCCTACAATTTACTTGCCTAAAATTACCAGTCACTGTGTTGCCTTATAAATAAAAAAAATGGTTCTCATATGAATGTATGTACATTTACCCTAAAAACAATGAACCAAATGTTCAGGAAATCGCGTATATTCACGACTCTGCAGTAGTCGTTAAATGATTAATGTCTACAGTAGATCGCCCAACATTTGAATGCCATTTAGAGGCCCATTCTTCATTGATGGAAATTTCTATAGGCATAGAATATATGAACCTACTAAACACTCCACTTATTCCTGTTACTTGGTGTTTTAACCAGATTTAAGTCACCAGATAGGTATTTGTTTCAACTCGTGTTTTCAACATCGTACTTCAATTGTCAGAAATACGCCGGTATTAACAAATACTTTCGCTGGATGGATTGGTCAGGGAGGCACAATGGGTTCACTTTCTAGACTTTTTTCTTTTAAGGGTGGTTAATTTACTCGCATCCGCAGCACCAAATATTGGACGAACTTCTAACATTAAAACGGTATGCAGTATTGTATCAAATCGAGAGTTAAAAAATATGCGTTGCAATTTTATGAGGACAATGCTATTTGAATTCTTAATATAATGACAAACCGAGTATTATATTATGTCCGTTTACACAAGTTTGTTACTTTTACAAAAACAATGTGTTTTGTGGCGGTTTCAAAATCGAAAATAGTAACATATTTTTTTCACTTTCTCTGCGAATTAGAGTTAGTAGATAATAAAGAAGCAAGGTGCCCGGTTTTCATACGTGACGGAACCGTAAAATGGGTGAATAGCGACAAAAGTTATTGTGAATGCTGAAAATCTGTGGTTGTTCATTTTATTAGTTTTACCTCAAATATTTTTCATTTCTATATTGCTCTTCATGTTTAATGGTTGTGAATGTCTGTGAACGAATTGGCAACACTGTAATACGGCTTGTTAGTCGCATGCAATTTTCGCGCGCCATAGTGTTCTCAATAAAACTTTACTGTGAACGAAGATTCATATTCAGGTAAGAATATTAAATATTTGTGATAATATGATGCATTCTATATAGTTTCTAGTGAGACTTCGTGTTTCTTCAAAAAGTTTTCTGGTTTCCGAGAAACGGACAATTATTTAGAAATTGCGAGATTTAGGTTAAATTGGGGTGAATAGAAACAAGTGTAGGTGGTGCTGATTTCTCAGAGTCTAGTGACAGCGAAGTAGATATGTCTCTTCACGACAGCGATAGTAGTATAGGCCCAAAAGATTTCAGAGAAGAGGAAGAAGAAGCCGATGTATCTTATCTGAGAGAAGATGGGGTTGAGGCAGATAGAGTGGAAGGAGATAGAGTGCACGAAGATAGAGCAAAACAGACGAAAGAATAGGAGATGAAGAAAATGAAGGGGGATCTGTTAACACAGTAAGAAAACATGTTCACAGGCATGGAAGATTTTTAATGACGTTCATTTAGTAGAAAACAAGATATTCACTCAGACATGTGGTTACTTGTTAGCTTCGAGACCCAGAATCTACCAAAATAAAGAGATATAAATATTTCATTGGACAAGTTAAAAATTTCAATGAAAATCGAGAAGAAATAGAGGCCAAGTTCGTAAGAAGCAAGCCGACTAAACTAGACTCAGGGGTTCATGTACGCTTTTCTTGACATTCCTGATGAGTCGCTCTTTTCTTACGAACAAGTAGTCGGAACTGTTTACAGTGACGAAAGTAAATAGCGATAAAGTTAAAAGTCATAGAAATAGAAACTTTTTAAAATTTCCTGACTAACTCACGTTTATATCATTTTTTGTGTTGTGTTCTAATGCCAAAGTTTTTGGAAGTTCCTCATGTAGAGGTAGATTTCCGCGCTTTGTAGGTGTTTTTTGTTTAGGTATATCCTATTTTTTCTTTATTTTGACAAGCAATACTGGTTTAAGTTCAAGTTATAGAATGAATAAAATATAATTTACAATTAGCGAATTTTTTTTCCTACAACATCGATATTTATGTTTTGTATACTTCTCTTATGCTACTAAAAGATCTTCGCTGTTTCTATACACCCCAGAAGTGGTACAATCGCAAAATTAGTCAGAAAACCATATATACATATTGACCCAGCTTCAAGGGGTGAATAGAAACAAGGTGATTTTTTTTCTATATCGGACCCAGTTTGGAGTTGAGCAAAAAATGAATATACCAATGTGAAGTACGAAGTAGAGACAGATAATTAGAAAAAAATGTACAACACAATTTCACAAAACACAATCACATACTAATATAGGGCACACAGCAGATATTCTGGTAAGTTGGTGTTGAGGGGTTGGTAGGGACAAATCAGATTTCTTGTCTAATATTTGTTTCGGGAATAGGGTCGATATTTTACTTTTACGGGAGGCACACTGTGGAGATGAAATTCTTTGCTATTTCTTTAACCTACTTTTTTTCCGTCATTGACGTGACTGGCGCTTGACCGGTCTATTATGTGTCGTCATGCAATGGCTGTGCTGTTATATTTATGTTCTTATTTACCTTCTATAATGTTTACACACTTGGTTAATATTATTACATATGAATACTAGGTTGGGTAGGGGTTGGCATGTTTGAGGTTTTGGTGGTTTTCCTAAACCTTGAAGCAAATGCTTTGCCAAGACGAACCAATCCACAATTGCCCACGGTTTCGTCACCACACTGTACAGGTTTATACTGATCTTCTGGGGCACCATACATAACACTTACATCACAATACAATATTTAAAATGTACCATACGATTAAATAAATAAAACACTGATTCCTGTATCCGAAGACATTAACTGAAATTAAAATATACAATTTCAAAGTGCGTTGAAAGACAAATCGTTCATCACAAATCAACCATTAAAAAAAAAATATTTTAATTAATTTTAATGTGCTTACTTTGGTGTATCTTATTGTATTTAGGCTTTAATAGGATTAGTCATCAGCCTTCATTGTTATGTAATAATAATAATGATGTTCTATCAGGAGGCCGATGGTATAATAAACGTGTTGTCTCAAGATGAGCTGGTCCGATTTTTGATAAAATTTGATAAAGTCTGTATACTATTGGCGCGGAGTAATAAATCATAATTGCTTGAAATAATTCTTTATTTTCTTGTGAAAGCGGTACTTCTACGGTTAAGTAAAAACCAATAAATTCTAACCAAAATACGATCATTGTGCCGCTCTTGCAGCATATCGACCCATCTAGGGTCTGAGAACAATAGTTTAATCTGTGTAAACACGTTGCCATCAGCCCAGGTACTGACGAAACGAGAATCATAGCCGTAGATGTGGGTATTATACCAAGATACAAAATAATGGTATATAATACGTAAGAAGTAAAATTTGTAATGTGATCTACTATATAAATAAAATAAATAACATATAAATAATATATGACATAAATATAAAATAAAATAGTAAATGCAGATATCGTCAGTACATTTATTACAATTACAATTAATTTGAGGGGACCGATTTTTAGGCATCAAAAAGTAAATTTTTAAAAAAAAATTTAAAAAAAACTTATATATAAAAAGTACCTATATAAAATTTTTAAAATTTAAAATAGACAAATAAGAAACGACACATTTGTCTTTATTTATCGATTTTAGAGTTTAAATTTTATATTTAAACTCTTGTGTTTTACAAAAGTTTAGTATCTATTTATATCTTATTAAACGGTGAATATTGCTGAATTAAATTATTTACTATGAAAAATAGATTCCACAAAGTAAGGATTGAAACAATAAAAAAGAAACCACATAATAATTCATATCAAGGTAGATTTTACTATTATAATATATTTACCTACTAAAAATATGATTTTTCCAAACGTATCAGGTACCTACGCCACTGCAATACGGAGATTCGATAATTTGACAGGTTTATTATCGCGCCAATAGTATACTGAGTATAGACTAATTTACAATTGCCGTGATCTGATTTAAGATTATGAGTATAACCTGAATAACCAAAAGACTACAACGTTACACCTAAACAAACCCAAGATGTTTTTTTTCATGAATTTTTCATACATACAAACAAGAACATAGAAGAAGTTGTGGATCCATTCATTACTATTCTAAAGTGCAGCATTTTGTAAAGTTTTTATAATTGGCAATTGCATTAGCCAATTATTTTGGTGTGTGAACTGGTTCACAGAAAGTCAGGATGATATTTCATAGTATCCTTACCGTTAGTGTTTTTGTGTTAACAAAAATACATCTGCGTATTGAAGCAATTAATTTAATACACTTCATACTTTATTTTGGATAATAATGGTAAAATTTGGACAAAGCAAAAATTAACTGTTCGATTTAGCAGAACAAATCTACACCTAGAGTGTAATCGACAACGATTCTAAATTCGCTTAATATAAAAATGAAACTCATTTTTAGAATAAAATTTCACATACAAATTATTTAATCAATTTATTGAAAGTTAAAAAAACGCTCGCTATTCAAAAATTATCTCTTTAAAAAACAAATTTGAAAGGTTCCAAACTTTTTAAAATTTACGTTCAATCTTTCAAATATTATCGATTGTATGTTGACTTTTGGGTAACGGCACTGAGTTATTACCTCGCAAAGTTGTAAAATTATTTTGTGAATGCACATTCAAATTTCGATCGCCTTTAATAGTTTAAAGTTGAATCATAAACAATTTATGTGTTACCAAAGAATTAATGGATTAACTTCGCAGTTGTACTATAATTTATATACTCAGTACATAAACACCTGTTCTTAGAGGCAGATGACCTAGTGACATTGACTTCTATTTAGCATGTACATAAACCCTCAATAAATAACGAGAAGACTCAAAGATTCTTATTTGAGCCATAAACTAATTTCGAACATAACTCAATTTTACCCTTTCCCACTCCTATTTTAATTAGAAAACTTTTCTTGAAATGAGGTTTAAATACATTTTTAGATTTTTCTCACAAATATGTGTTTTTGAAGGGACTAAACCTTCAAAATATAACTTAATAACTTTAACACATGACTGGGATGCATTGGAAGCTTTCAGCAATGAAATATGTAGTGCGTTCAAGATTAAAAAAATTGTTGTTAAAAAATCTAGTCACACATAAAATGCTTTTAGTCATAAAACGCACGAACAACCATAAGCGTGGCTGTGTAGGGCAAATGCCCTCTTAATTATGCTTAGCAACAATTCAAAAAATTAATTAGGTGAACGTCAACCGAATTTAACACGTTATTTATTTGAAGCACTTGTGCAATTGTGACAAATCGCTTCAATTTCGTCTACGTTGCACTATTTCTGGACACATGTTGGAAACTGCGAATAGTAGGTATAGTTAAAATTAGTTAAGCTTGCTGTTATTACAATGTGTTACGAGCCAAACTTGTACTCGTACCGAACTAAGTTAAAAAAAGAATAAAAGGTTGCTTGGTAATACTAGGACTTTCACCTCGGCAATTCAGCTCTGGGTTGTGATTTTAAAAACGTGATTTCCTATTTTAGAAAATGGGCGTTAGTCCACAGATTTAGTTAACTGGTATGGGCAAGGTCCGAAATGTGGACGTTCTTAACCTACCTGTATGGAAATGATTTAAGTCAGTAGCTGTACCGCTAATAGTCGTGTATAGTTTGAAGTGGGCGGGATGGACAGAGAAAGAGAATCTTGTAGCAATTGTTAATGTACACTCATGCTCATGAAATTTAAAACTTGGACACCACAATTTCTGTAAACAAAGTTTGCAGCCATTGTGAAGGGCTTAAGGGTATCATTTACAATTCTAACAGCAGGAAGTCTCAGAGGGTTTATCTTATAGAAGGACTCTAAAAGTGAATCATTACACTAAGCACGTATAAAAAATTTTAGGTAATACACGTTGCTTTACTTAATTTTTCTTTTAAAGAATATATTTGAAGGTGTGGCTAATTAAACAATTTCATGAGCTCGATTAATTATCGAATCAAAAATTTGTTCAGAAATGTTTACGTAAAATACAAATTAGAAATAATTTTGATTTAAAAAAAACGTCTATAAGCAATAGCTTTTAAATTAAATCAAAACTAAACATGTATTTTTGGGTATGGGACTGATTATTACTAATTTTTAAATAAATCTAATTTACTAATTATTGTAAGTTATTAATTATCCATTATTAAACTATTCATAATATTTAGATAGTAGAGCAATTCATCGTATTTTAAAGTTTTATTAAATAAAGACCTATGTTTTCATCATATTCATGTTTTATCGCTACATTTCTGAAGATGTGACAGTATGATATTGATATAAATTTAACTCTTTAAGTTTGGGAATTTTTGCAAACTCAACGGAAACTTAACAATCTTATAAACCACTAACTCAAATTAACTTCTTCCAATTGAACATATGGTACATCATTAGTAAAGTTTGATCAATGAATGAGATACATTTGAAATACTTAATTCGAAAAAATCGTGATATTTTTTTGGTTTGAGCACAATTTTTTCAAATATTGGGTTTTTCCGCCACACCGGCCATATCAGTGAGACAGCACGGCGAGTGCGCGAGTTTCACAGAAAAGCTGAAAAGTGAAGCTTGAATACGTTTATTTTTCTGTGGTTTGAAGATTGACTTAAAGTTTTTCCCTAGATCATATCCAAATCATCACAATGAGTGGACCAAGTCACACCTGTCAACGTTGTCGTATATCAAGTTGGAGTGATGCGTAAATGTACAAAATCACTCTGACTTGTGTTGCACTATTTTGTTCTAACAAAGAATGCTTCAAGAAAATGATCAGACGAAATGCTGTTATAGAACAAGCATCCCAAATATTAACTGAACTAACTAATATTAATGGAAAAATTATCAGGTGAGATATTTGAATTTCAGTAGCGAAGAATCAATATTTAAAAAAGTAACATTACCAATCACAACTATTGAGGACTTGTTAATATCTTAGAACCATTTAAGCTGTAAGTGGTACTTAATAGAATTTTCAACTATACTAATGACGAAAAAGCTGAAGTGCAATACATAGAACAGCTCCCTAAATTATTTTTATTTTCATTTGATTTTCTTACTTTGTATAGTTTTTTTTCCTTTTCGGCCTTATCTTTTTTCCACATTCCACTCCGACGTTTTTTGTGAGAGAACTTAATACATTAAAATAAGCAATTTCTAGCATTTACAAAAAATTATCCCTATACGACCATTTCTTCGCGCAAAGCGTTATGTCATGTGGTTTCCCTGACAGACCTATTCCACAGTTTTCACTTTTTCTTTTTGCGATCTTTCCCACTTTGCGTGATATTAATAGCCATCATCTTTATTCTCACTTATCACAGGTGGTTCGCTTGCTTTCTTTCCAATGAAGCGGCTGATCTGGGTAAAGGTATAATCGTTGGTTTGCTCTTCAACTTCTCGTCGCCCGTCATTCGAGTCATTCTTCCTCTTCGCACTGTCGCGCAGGCTTCATGCGCTGCACAAACAGAACATTGCTCGCTGGCATCCGCCAGTTTCTGCTACAGTTGGCTGTACATCCACAGGCAACGTTCAGAACTCTGCGGTATCATTCCTGATCGAAAGTTGCGATTGCCCGGCGCATTTTCTTGTACCGATTCACTTGCACCCTGATATGTTCGGGAATAAATGTTGTTCAAGCTCGTTTCTGCAACCTGACCTGAAACCAAAACTTATCGCGTTTAATCACATCAGTAGCGAGGCAACATTCCCTTCGACATACCATCAAGTGCAAAAGTGAATTGGTGCAGAGATAAAATGCATTTGGAACCAATGACAACCGATACCGCGTAATACTTACTGGACTTTCGTTCTGTGGATTCTACAAACCGTTCATTGTAAAGGAGCTTGTGGATGTCGAAAAAGCAGGTATGGTCGTTCTATTTGTGCAAGATTTGATGGGGAAAACTTGCACAAGCGCGAAAGAAGATGTAGAGGATTTGGAATGACGAACACGACGAAGTTGATGACAAAATTTTATTGAACAAATAGGTATATTTAAACAATTTATCATGCATAAAAATCGTTTATTTGAATAAATGCTGGAATGATAGCAACTTTGAAATGTCATTGACGGGCGAGAAATAGTTGTATTTCAAAATAGTTTGTAAATACTTAAAATTACTTTATCTTTAATGAAGTTCTACAAAAAGTGTAGGTGGACTGGAAAAAGATTAGAGTTTGAAAGAAAAAACTTTTTTAAGTCGTTCTGTCGACTTTGAAGAGCAATATTTTTCGTTTACGCACAGTTTACAGCATTTTTTGAAAACATAACTCCAAAACGAATCCAAAGATCAAGTTTATGATCAAAGATAATTAGAATGCGAGATATAAAAATTTAAAGAAAAAAAAGCCAAACCAAGATGGCGATGAAAAGGTTGGTTTTAGGTGCGCAATCTACAGTTAAACTAACTGAGGAAGGTCCATTCAAACGGGGGTTAAGAGAAAAATATACAAAAAATGGTGGGTCAATTCCTAAATGCACTTGGGACTAGTTGTGATAATTGGGCGGATATAGACTGTTGGGGGTTATGACAAAGTTAGGCGTTATAAAAAGAAATGTTGTTGGGAGTTGTGACAACATGTGAAGTTGGACGTTATGAAAATTGGGACTTGTGGATATGGACACTTATTAGATATCTATTTCAGAGACAAATGACATTCCACAAGAGATCCATTGTACATTACAGACTGGTATTAAAACAGTTTTATAGTTATTTTATAGTCTGTAATTGATGTCTCGTGGATATTTTGTAGACGGATTGTTTTGTGTGAGTAAACATTCATTTTTTTTTAATTTGTGTTTCACAGCCAGATGGCAAAACGTCTTCAAACCCTTTTTTAGTGAAAGTGAAGAAATAACTTCTCAATTAATGGTTTAAGGCACGTTTCGCAACTGAAGTAATTGCTCTTCAGAGCCTAAGCCAAAGATTGGGACGACAATGCTTGCACGTTGTAAGTGTACGTTGTTTATCGTAGTGCAATTATTTAATGATTGTGTATTTGATGATGAATTACAGATATTTAATACATAACTTGTCCCACCTTGGCTTAGCCTGAAGAAGTATCTACTTCAGTTGCGAAACGTCAAAAAGTTAAACCGTTAATTGAGAAGTCTATTTTCACTTTCACTAAAAAGGTGGAGCTAGACGTTTTAACCAATCCACAATTAAAAGTATAATAGATATTGAATTGTCCAACAACTAAATTGAATTTTATTGTTATAGTCGCCTCAAAAATAATTTTTGGGCATTTGACACTTCGTTTATAGTTCCAAGGTCAATAAATAAATGACACTCTACACAATATTAAATCACCTTCCCTTGTACATATATATATTTCAGCAGCAATCAATATTCCAGAAAAATCACACACTTACGCAAAAATAAATCAATTAGCTTTTTATTAAAGCACTACTTAAACAAACAAGAAACAAAACTAAATTATCTTAATGAATAATTGATAAGATGCCACAAAAAA
The DNA here is from genome assembly GCA_030710515.1 of Abscondita cerata. Taxonomy (NCBI): domain Eukaryota; kingdom Metazoa; phylum Arthropoda; class Insecta; order Coleoptera; family Lampyridae; genus Abscondita; species Abscondita cerata. The sequence continues at coordinate 85,966 of JALBCR010003917.1, read as the reverse complement.
ACATAATTTTGAAAATGGATAATTAAAACTTTATACATACAAACAAAAACCCAATTAAAATTAACCTTTGAAAAGTAATTGTTGTTGAATCTAGAATTGTGTTAATTGTGTTAGCGGTTATATAAAACAGAGAAGTTTATCACTATTTTTCATCTTGTCTGTTAGCTGCTACCCTTACATGTGTACATGTAAACAGAACTGTAATATCTAACCCGTAAATCAGTCAATAAGTACGAATTTCTATAGAAAAGTGAGTAATTTCGTCTTTATTGACTAAAATAATAGCGTGCAAATCTGCGTATTAAAATCTTTATAACAGTTTTCAACAAGAATCAATAAATCTTATAACAAACTCGAAACTATTTTTCTTGAACAACTCGAGTATTATTATTTCAAAATTGTCTTTGAGAACGCGGAAGAACGCCCAGTCTTTCGAAGTGTAAAACAAAACCTGTTAAATTCAAAATAAAAAATACTTAGAGAAAAAGTTGTTTTAAAGCGTCGTCGGCGTGGGTTAACGGTGCAGAAGGGGTATTTTATTTAATTAGCGAGGGAAAATTGATAAGTCGTTGTTAAGTAATATTTCCTACACTCAAGTTTGCAAGATCAATAACCACCTTGAATAAGTTGGTGTCTGCTCCACGTTAGGACCAAAGTGTCTATTTCTGCACTTATTATTGTTGTTATATAAAGATCGAAGTCGTAAATGAAGAAAGTTCTAATAGGTCTATTGTGATTGCATTTAGCCAACTAAATTTAGAACAGAGAGAGATGCAAGAACTTGTTATAAAACTGCAGCCATTTTATGATTTGTTGTGAACTACTTTTTATCAGCATCTCTTTGTCCGAGCAAAAAAGTGGAAGCGATAATCTAGTCGACATAAAGTAGTTTCCAAAGTTGTTTAGGGAATAAGTGGTTGTTGAATTAAGGTTAGAATGCGATGATTAAAATAAAACGTTGTATGCATCACTTACCACCCAATCCAATTTCGTACTACATTTTTGTAAATTTCCTTTAAGTTTTTCGAGTTCGTAATTCTAAAAGAAATGAGATAATGGTACGTTTAAATAAATTTAAGTACGAGAATGATAAGCTTACACTTAACTTGGGTCTTCTTTAAACTTCAAAAATAAACCTGCAAATAAAACGAACGTGTGAGTGCGTTCACACGTAACATTTAATTTCAATAAAAATCAAATCCATGTTCACTTAATAAACAACATGGGCCGTTTATAAAGTTGCACAACAATTAAAAAGTGAAAACTTACATGATGTTCGTGAATCTCCACGTTCAATTGACCTGAGTGTGATTCTAAAAGATTCCTGAGATCTTCCGATATACGCATATTAGAAATGACCATAATTATCCGGCGATAATAAAACTGGTTAAATTTTAATCGAAATGACAAAAGGCTTGCCCGGCGATTGTACGACGGGAAACACTAAACGGACTTGAGCGCCACGCACGATGCAAACCAAAATCAGAACAAAATTCAATAAAATTTTCGATCACCTTAATAAATGCACGCGCTTTAACTGTAATTAAAAGTTAACGTTTCACTTTCTAGATGTGATCAAAACCGTCACATACATTATTCAAACAATTGAAGTAATCAAACAACTTATAACAAAAACATATTCAGAGCGCGTTCGTTATTTCGTTGTCTACTTACGAGGTCGACTCGTTAGTGCAGAGCATGTATGAAATAAAAATTTGTAAATTTCTTTATATTTACTATTTAGCTTTACGTTGTTATTACATTATTTTACCGAATAAAAATCACCATCAAAATAGGTGGCAATACTCATTTGCGGCTTGGAATTTCGCAATCAGATGTTCCCTGAAGTATCTATTTGACTCAACCTCTATACATATAAGTTAAGTACTTAATATTAATTCAACAAACGAATATACATATAATTCAAATTTTTGTTATCAACACAAAGGTATTCCGCCAGCGACGTAGCAAATGTTCGTTTAAGAGGGGTTGTAGATGAGAACGTAATTTATAATACTTTGACGCGCTAATAAAGTTTAAAATAAATCTTGGTAAATAGTAATTAAATACTTTCAAAGTCTGGCAATTTCTACCTCAAGTAGCGTATTGCAACATAGTATTTAATCATCGGAAATGAAGACAGTAAATTTATTCTTTATTTATATATTAATTTATTGGTATATACACTTATTAATAATAATGTTTATATGACTCAAGTATACCGTTCGTTTCAACATTAGCGAAACGTCATTATAGGTCTTATATAACTAAAATTAAATATTAGTATTGTTGGAAATAATTTTTATCTCTAATCTGTACCTTAGTATGTAATCTTTAAGGCCAAACTGTTTAACACCTAAATAAGTATACAATTAGCAGCGACATCGACCGAATTGAGGACAAACATTGGTTCGCTGTATATATTTTCCATATATTCATACTTTATACACCAAATGCTGCAATCAAATTTTTTATATTATGGCGTAAGCCAAGAAAGAGATATGGGCATTATGTTACTTGCGCTTTACTGCGCAAACGCGAATATAAAATGTGTAAGGAATTTTTAACGTAACCTACTAAATTTAACCTCTAATGCTAAACATGGAAATTGGGTAGAAGTATCACATTTTATTGGTTTTAAATAAGACTAATTACGATATTTTTTAGTCTAATATGTCATCACGTTCGGAGATTTTCTCCAATCATCATGATGAACTCTGTGATTGTCTAGTACATCGACTAGTTCGACTTACAATCAAAAATCCATTCAGTATTAAATGCAATGTCCATTTTGTGAAGCACTAAATGTATAATGTAGTTAGTGAATTGTGATGTTAAAATTAAGTCATTATGTTGACGTAACAATTTTTCAATAAACAACATATTTGTATTACAGATTCAGAAGGATTTATATGGTCCTCACGGTTTTTTAACTTGATTAAATTAGATTTCACATGAAGATATTAAAATATCGGACAAATGTCGAAATGATTTTTATACTTTGTGGATGCAACAAAGCTCGAATTATATTTTACGACATCTTCCACAAGTGGGGGACAATTGTATTAATATTTGTATGAGATTGTAATCTGTTTGCTCTAAGACGATTTATTCTTCTTTCTACATTGTCAATATTAGGTGTCAAGGTTTTTTTTCTGGTGCATAAGATATCAATGCCATCAAAATAACACTTCCTCGCAATATCTTTTATCTCATGATCAATTAACAGTCTTTGTAAGCAGATATAAATCGGAACGCGTTGAGGTTGTTATTAAACCCTCCTCTGGCAACAGGAGAAAAAAAAAGTTTCAAGTAGTCTTGAGATAATTTAAAAGTTAATAAATATTTTAATCCCAATCCAGATTTAATGATCTTAAATGCTCAACAATTAGGTTTCAAATATACTACACCGGATGATCAGGCCAACCTGTTCATTAGAAGTTTATGTACTTCTGAAATATTTGTTTAAAAATTTGGAATAGAGATTGCTCGAGAAGTTCTATTTCATTAAAATATTTAAGTTTTTCTAGCACTTCCGGTTACACCGGAAGTGGCTACCAACTTCTTATTTTAAAATGAACACGTATATTTTTTGTATATTTGGATTCTACGCTAAAATCTGAGTTACTTTATGCAGCACAACCTATATGAAAAATCAATAGTTTTTGAGATATTCATTTTTTGAGAAAATTGGTTTTGTAGTATTGTTTTCAAACGTTTATTACACTATTATTGAAAAAGAAAGTTATAGTAACAAAATTTGGGCTATACTTAGGAGGACTGTTAAGTTTTAAATGATCTGTAATTTGACATCTCATTATTTACAGGGTGTTCAAAATGTTTGGCTAAATCTGACTAACTCAACTGCCCAAAAGTCAATTTTAATGGAACACCCTGTATCTTGTTGCTCTATGATGGAGAATTAAGTGGTCTTTCAATCTTCCATATGGTTCCCTATACCTATCTATTACCATTTTCCCTGCTATCGATGTATTTACATTCGAACATAATATTTCTCTATTTTATTAAATAATTTCTGACTGGTGGCCTGTGGAAATTAAAACAATGTACCTTATTAATCAAACTTGTAAACGTCGACGTGACACATTATACACGATATGGAAATCCACCAAGAATATTCGAATGAAGACATACTAAATTTATTTTTTATTCATGGAGAATGTTACAAGATTATTGAAAGAACTTCGTTTGTTTAACGAGAGATATCCACACTTGCGACCCTAAATAAAACTACGTTTAAGAGAATAGAAGCAAATTTTAAACAATTGGAATTCAATGTACTAGAACACGCACCAAGGTAGTCACCGGTGATCAAGACAATGAAATAAATGTATTGGCATATTTAATGCAACCACATGCATCGATCTAGAGCTGCGTCTGAAGATTTGGGACTGTCCTACTCGTCGATACAGAGAATTTTGGCACAACGTAAATGAATGGTTTTTCTATTATAAAATACAAGCTTTCCGCCCAGGTGACGAAATACGTAGGTGCATTTTGTTAAAGCATGTTATTGAAACCGCAGGAAGACCTAAACTTTTTGAAAAAATTATTTGGACCGATGAGTCAAAATTTAGTGAGAAGGAATCACATTAAATTGGCATTATTGGGCAGAACAAAATCCTCGGATGGTGGGCGAGGTAACTTTCAAGACACATTAAGTTTTAATGTTTTTGTTTAATTATGGATAATCGTGTTTGTTTTGAAGGTATGACGAAAATTTTAATTCGTAAATATTTAGAAATCCTTAGAGTGAGTGGTTTCAAATTTTTTGTGAAAATTTACCCTTCAAATCTTCTAATGTATGTTACCAAATGGATGGTGCTCCAGCCCATTCACCCATGAGGTTTACCAAGAATTATTCCATATGTTCGAAGATCGTTGGTTTGGACGCAATGGTCCATCTCTATGGCCTCCCAGATCACCTGACCTAACACCCCGATTTTTTTTTTTATTACATCGGGTTCGAACCAGCCTTCGCTGAAGTAGATGTGCAAATGGTTTAAAATCCACAATAGCTGAAGTAACAGAAGAGTTTTATTGTGCTTAGAAAACCACGGACGGCATATCAAACAGTTGCTAAATTAATAATTAAATTAATTTGTTTATTTTTTGCAATGTAATTTTATTTAGAAGCCATAAATGCTGATATCTCTCGTTAAGCAAACGGCAAGTTCTTTCAATAATCTTGTAACATTCTCCATGAATAAAAATAAATTTAGTATGTCTTCATTCGAATATTCTTGGTGGATTTCCATATCGTGTATAATGTGTCACGTCGACGTTTACAAGTTTGATAAATAAGGTACATAGTTTTAATTTCCACAGGCCACTAGTCAGAAATTATTTAATAAAATATGAGAAATATTGTGTGTCGAATGTAAAATATTACATCGATAGCAGGAAAATGGTACTAGATAGGTATAGGGAACCCTTATAGCAAAGATTGAAAGACCACTTAATTCTCCATCATCACATAGAGCAACAAGATACAGGGTGTTCCATTTAAAAATTGACTTTTGGGCAGTTGAAGTTAGTCAGATTTAGCCAAACATTTTGAACACCCTGTAAATAATGAGATGTCAAAATTACAGATCATTTAAAAACTTAACAGTCCTCCTAAGTATAGCCCAAATTTTGTTACATTATAACTTTCTTTTTCAATAATTGACAAGCGCTTTTGAAAACAATACTACAAAACCAATTTTTCTCAAAAATGAGAATATCTCAAAACTGATTTTTCATATATAGGTTGTGCTACATGAAAGTAACTCAGATTTTAGCGTAGAATTCAAATATACAAAATATATCACTCCATTTAAAATAAGAAAGTTACTAGCCACTTCCGGTGTAACTGGAAGGGCTAGAAGAGCTGAAATATTTAATTAAATAGAACTTTTCGAGCAATCTCACTATTCCAAATTTTTAAACAAATATTTCAACGGGAAGTCCATAAACTTAATGAACGGATAACAAATCAAAATATTTAGAAAAAGGCTCCGACATAAGTTACGTAACAAATCCATGTTTATGCGATAGTGAAATCCAAAATTATTATATTAATAAAAACTTGTGTAGCCTTGAGAGTGTCGCTCCGTGACATAGAATTACATGGGAATTGGAAAGGTAGAGAGGACTCTAACTGTGTTGTCTTTTCTACCTCTTATCCAATATTTCTTATTTTCCTATTGAAGTACTAAAATCAATACTGCAAAGTTTGTAAATTCCAAATAAAATATAATCATTTAAGCCACATTTGATGTTTTTAACTTAAACATTCTTGTTCTCTCTCTTTCAGGATCGACAACTGTTTTTAATTTTTAATTCCTATACAGCTGTTGATAGTTAGGACGTGTTTTTGTGTGTGTAACATATTGTAGCTGCAATAAGAAATATAAAATATAACAGCACAGCCATTGCATGTTTGACACATAATAGACCGGTCCAAGCGCCAGTCACGACAATGACGGAAAAAATAGGTTAAAGAAATAGCAAAAAAATCTCTTCTCCACAGTGTGTTTCTGTAAAACTAAAAATATCAATCTATTCCTGAAACAAATATTAGACAAGAAATCTGATTTGTCCTTACCAACCCCACTTGCAGAATATTTGTTGTGTGCCCTATATTAGTATGCGATTGTGTTTTGTGAAATTGTGTTGTACATTTTTCCTAATTATACGGGAGGGTCTGTGAAGCTGTGATAATATAAATATTTCTAAAAGTACAAGCAAGTTGACGTGTGCCTAGACAGTGAGTTGAAGTTAAGAAGTTTAAAAGTTTTATCGTGAGAGAGTAAATAATTTGTTCATGAGTAACAAAAGTAATTGCTGAATAAATAATTAAAATTATCACATTCTGTAGAGAAGTTGCTATATTGTTTTATTGTGCTAGTTAAGACGAGACCCAGGTCGGAGCAAAATAGTTTAAGGTGCTTACACAGTTTTAAGTATAATTTTCGTTGGTGCGTCTCGGTCATTCCGGGTGAATAATCTCATCGAACCAGAACCCTTTACATTTTTAATTTAATGTTAACCCTACCGTAGATTCAGCTTAACAAAAGAGTTGAAAATCCCGCTAGTCATAACAGTCTTGATGACCAGGTCCGAACCAAAGTAGGGGATTTTCAGGAAAATAATAAATAAATAAATCAGTTCCTTATGGCTGCTGATGAATGCACATATGCTTCCTTAAAAATAAAATATTAACTATGATAGGAAACATATAACCGGCCTGTAGCATTTCATCGTTTCACTTGAAAAGGTAGCGTTGCTAAATTACATACAACCTGGTACATTTCAAAAAGTAGCAACCACATGTTTCAAATGTCCCGAATGCCTTTAATTCAAGATTAGGTAATAAAAATGATATAGCTTCAGTTTGAAGACATAGTCAGTAGAGGACTAGAAACAAAGGTTAACTGGAATTTATCTTTAGGTTTGCAAATACGAAGACTAGGACGACAAAGCTAATGAATAATTTTCTTAGTATCTCGGTGGCCTGTCCATGCAATATTGGGCATAGTGTTATGATTTTACCGCTTGATACAGGCAATTCTTTTTCACCAAATTCCACATACTATTAAATGCTCACTAGCTCTATAATTCAATTCGCGTTTCAAGTACTTCACAGTTAATGAATGTTAAAAAATTTAAAAGATTTGAACCACCTGAAGTGTTAATTTTTTCAAAAGCGCAATTAATGGCCACTAGAACAGAAAAGTGAACTGTGTGATACTTATGCATATAATTATGCAACGTTCTCAAACTTTATAAATAGCAAGATACATTCTAGGTTATGATATTAAAAACAGCAGAGTGTAGTACTCAAACTGACTGTTTTGTAGCAGTAACTTCGGGAACATATATCCATCACACTTACTATGCTGAGTTGCAGCGTACACTCTCTACGCCAAGTAACTCTGCATCATTATACGTTTCAACACTACAACAACTTCAGAAATTTACATTAAAATTGTATTTTAAAACTGAATCACATTGTTTTATTATTGTTTAATCATTCAGTGGCGGCTTGTCCATATAATAATTGGTCAATGACTCCCAAAATGTTGGACAATATATAAAAAATATTAATTACGTGTTTTATTGCAACAGGTAATTTACTCGCAAAAGTCGCAAGTATAATAACTTAAAATTCAACCTTGGGCTGGCGCGCAACGTCCTCATTGAATTAGATCTACCCGAAATACTTGAAAACGTGCAGCGCCCGAATAAAACGCAAACGTCTGAAACAATAATCAACTTTGGGTCAGAGTTTGATCCCGCAGCATAAAGACTTCTGCATAGGGTGTACAAATCATGCCTCGATTTTTTTGATTCGATCATGCGTTTTAAACCAATTTAAGAATTTATATTGATATGTTTTACCGTTATTGTGTTGTTTGTAAAAAACATATTTTTGATTCGCGTGCGGCATGCGCTATAATAGAAAATGTCGGTAGTGCAGAAAATTAGTAACTGCAAGTGCTAACAAGCTTAATTTACAAACAATAGTTGAGTTCATGCAAATGGTTTGTCCTTTGCCAGAACTAAGTTTTACACAGACCAGCAAAGACAAAAATAAAGATGTTCATCGAAACTTTCGCAGCAGTAATGTACGATTTAGCTAACTGATATGTGTATAGAAGTATCAAATGTATTTTTACTGTTTTGTTTGTTTATTATTTTCTAGAGACGCCAGAATCCAAATCCGGTGTCAGAGATTGAACATTTAAAAGAGGAAATAAAAAACATGTTTCGTCTGCAGAACACATGAAATGCTCGATAAATTTTGCAACTGCAGAACAAAGAGAGTTTGCAATAAGCAGATGATGTTTTACAGAAACTCCTTAGAGATTTTACGAGAATGTTTCGGTAACTGCTATTTTGAACAAAAATTGTAGATTGTGATAAATTTAAAGTACTGGTTATTTATATATTTTGGCATGCCTAATTTCTTAAATTAATTTTGACCTCCCAGTATGATTGACCACGAGTCGCCACTGATGGTTATTCCGATTTAACTATTGGGCTAACCACAAAGTTCCGTACGGAACATAACAAAACAATCGAATTCTTTTTTTGAAAAAAATTAAGGACCTATGCCGCTAACTTCAAATACCACTTTTATAGATAGAGACTTTCCTATATTAGTCTATGTAGTCGTTTTTTCCATAAATTGTTTTTTTATTTTAATGAAGCTTAAAGTTGAAGGTTTCAATATACTACATAATGAACCAAATCAAGTTTACTTTTAATTTTCTTTGAAACAAGGATTTATGCCGATAATCTCAATACCACTCTTTATATGAGACTTCTATTAGGCCTGGCGTAGTCGATTTCATAAATTGCTTTTTTAAAGCTAGTTAATGTCTACTACATATTAGAGCTAATGAACCAAGTCGAAGTTTACATTTAATTTTTTTGGAAAATTAAGCACTCAAATACAACTTTATAGAGGAGACTTTCTTCTATTACGACTATGTGGTCACTTTATATAAAACAGCATGATAGAAACAAATACAAGGATTTCCACATTACCTTAGCTTAAATATGAGGTTTCATATCCATTCAGGATGTACCTGAATAGATGCGCTACCCAATATTTTATATGGGGAGTTTGCAAGAGCCCTATGCTCATACGAGTTGTTGCTTGCAATTAAGAATGTACGGGTCTAAGGTATGTATTAAGATATATTTTTGTGGTAATCTTATAAATATTAAGAAACCAAAATCTGGCAACATTGACTACCAAAATGATGTTAGCTTCTAACCTTCAACCAGCCATTATTTTATTGTTAGTAACGTCAGTACAATCAGCCATTAACACTTACATAATCTTTTTTTCACACAAATAAACAAGAAAATATAAAAGAACTATTTTGGATTTTTTTTTAATGTCATTTATATTTAGAATGTAAAACACTAGACAATGTAACCATCTAAAACAATTTAAGATGTACCCACAAGATTTTGTTTTGTTTTTTTCTTTTCTTCACATTTACCAACATTATTGTATAGATTTAAACACTACAAAACAGCTGTAACTCTTTTTACGGAAATCATCAATAAAACTGTTTATAATGCTTTATTTAAAATTTGACTTTAGTAATTTAGAACAAAAACACCATAATTGTTTAAATATTTTGAACTGATTTATGAGACTACTTCATCATAATTACCAATAAAATTAAAATTATCGTCACCAAACTTTTTTCTATCTTAAAATAATCTGAAAGCATTGTTCTATACGACATCGCTAAATACCTGGTAGTCCCATAGAATCAAAAAGATAATAAATTGCGAATTGCAGAATTCCACACAATCAAGATCCAATGATTTCCGTGAACGTTATAAGGAAAGGGACTAATACTTTTGGAAGATATTTATAAAATTAACTTTGTTAACAGCACATTCATCAGGCACAGCAATGCCCATTGTGTCTCATCAGTAAAATAAAAATCCTGTAGGTATATAATAATAATTGAAGAATTATTGCATTTTTCATAAAAAGAAATTGCCCATGCATCTATAACAGCGCCAAAAAGCTAAAAGGTTCAAACAATATTGTAATTTTTAATATACCACCAATCAGCACCCTACAACAGATTCATACATCCTAATAAATATATTGTTCTGCTATTTTGATGTTTATATTGGGGATATTAGAAAACAACGCTTATCATAGCATTTACATGCCGACTGTACTAAAGCTTTCCGATGCTGACTTTAATCGAATTTTTTTAAAATTTCGCGATTCAAAATGAGTTTTGGTTTCAGGTTTAGAGCGTTTGCCCCACTTTTCCTTTACAGCGCCAAGGTTAGAATTTAAGTTTGAGCGTTTTCATATATTAGAAATCTGATTTTGATTCCTATTTATTTTACTTTAGGTTTTACGGGAATATATTTAGCCTTCATGCAACAGCAGTAACACGTTGTTGAAGTTTAGTGACAACTCGACCGACCTACATCATATTAACTTATTTAAAGCAGTTTTCAACTACTGAATCCTGACGCACGATGTGTATCTAGATCGAATGATAGACCTGACCAAAAGTACATAAGGTATGTACTTTTCCAAAAGTAGCAGTGCAATTTGTGGGCAGTAAAACATATTGTTGGTGTTTACATCTGACTGTAGATTAAAGTCTGTACCGTTTTATAAATCTTCAAAATGTTTAAAAAATATATTTTATATCGCACCATCAAGTTCGACAAAATAATCTCTCATCATGATTATATAGCCCACAGAGGAAAGTCTCCTATAAAGTGGTAGTATTGATAGGCGGGGACAAGTTCTTAATTTTCCAAAAATTAAATGTAAACTTCGATTTGGACCATTTTGTATGTAATCGAGTACTAACTTTAAGCTTCACCGGACCAAAAAAGCAAATTGATAAAAATGACTACATAGGTCTAATAGAGGAAAGTCTCCTCTATAAAGTGGTATTTAAGATTGGCGGCGGCAAGTCATTAATTTTCCAAAAATTAAATGTAAATCCTGGATTTGGTTCATTATGTAGGTAGTAGAACGCTAACTTTAAGCTTCATTCAAATAAAAAGAAAAGCAAATTTATAAAAACGACTACATAGGCCTTATAGAGGAAAGTCCCTATAACGTGGTATTTGAGATTGACGGCGGCAAGTCCTTAATTTTTCAAAAAAAGAAATTGATTGGTTACGTTATGTTCCGTACGGAACTTTGTGGTTAGCCTATAATAGTTAAATACGGTAACAAAAATGATTAAACAATAAATTCAGTTTTAAAATTAATTTTTAATGTAAATTTCACTAAGTTGTTCGTCGAAACGAAGTATAATGATGTGGGTGCGCGCTTTTGGCGCAGAGTGTACAACCCAATCCCAATGTAACTTCATGTAGTTCGCACTTTCTGGCTTATTCTACATCTGTCGAAAAGTTGCTTTAATGTGATTGATTAATAACATTTATTACAAATATGTAGATACATTGTACATACCTTTAATTTAATTTAAAAATTTAGTCTTTATTCCGTTTTCTATGCCTCTGCAAATACTATATGTTTTTGTATACTCATATTATCTTCAAATACTAAAACTATAATCTTAAGTGGCACATTTTTTTCTAAATTAATAACAGATTGTAAAATTCTACTCACAACTACATTTTCTACGAAATCTATTGCTTAACGAAAATAAGATCAGGGAATTATTTACATTTATTCCTCCAGTTAATTTTGAATTAGAAACGTTATGGTCTTATGTGTGCATAAGCAGTTATAAATAAAAGATATGTAAATACAGTAAGTACAAAAGTTTTACATGGACAATTACTTTAAATAAAAAGCAAGTATGTTCTTTTATAATTAAATATCCAATTAGTTTATCTTCATAAACTCAGTATGATTTAAAACGTAGTACAAAATATAAGAAAAAACTATTTTATTTTTTACCATAATGAATAAAATAAAGTACGATTAAACGTAGTACCAAATATAAGAAAAACTATTTTATTTGTGATTACAAATTTTAATAATAATGAATGTTAACAAACAATTTAAAATTGAAATTAGATGTTAGTAAATTTAAATTTAGATGTTTGTATGCCCCATCTTCTCCATCTTAGGTCACGTGTTCTGAATACTTATAGGTTTCAAATTTATATTTTATGTTCATAAAACTTTACGAAATAAAAGGCAAAATATTGAAAAGATGCAGGACACATACTTACTAAGTTGAAAGGCCACAAGGGATTTAGAAAGAAGTAGTGCCACAGAAAAATAGATTATTTTTCTGTGGTAGTGCGTCATATAAACATGTGATATATTATTTTGATAACGAGTTACTTTTTGTATTTCTTTGTAGTTAGATGAATCCAGAAATGTTGCAACTGCCCAAAATTGCTTAGCAAAGTTCAGTGGTAGTTGCAAGTATATTTCGGTAATAAGATAGCTATAAACGAAGAGGATTCGACTAATAAAACAACTAGATTGTGTACTTGGAAATAGCCTACTAAAAATAATGGCCAAATATAATGGACATTTTGGGAAGCCAAATAAAAAATATTCAAACCATACAAGCTTTCTAATGATGGATGATCTCAGCCCTGTTACATGAAAATGATCATACAGAATGGGGTGGAACACATTAGTGATATCACAATATGAAAAGGGTGCCAAAATGATGACTTCGTAATTTTGAAAAAATTTATTTGGTCATTTTGAATTTGTTTTTGTTTTTTTTTTCTACAGAATAATTAATACCAGAGTACCCGCGCTCCTTTAATAACAAAATTTTATAATTACTTGTTTAATAATTATGTTTATTGAAGCATTTTTTATTTCAACATTTTGTTATATTTGTATATTGTGTTTACAAAATACTATCTATTTTAGCAGTTATAGAATTTATTATATGAGAACAGTATAAAAAAATAATGTAGAAACACATACTCTAAATAAGGAAAATATAGATCCTAAAGATAAAGGTATATAATATGCAGAGAGAATAAATTGAGTTGTAAATAATGTAACTTTCACTTAGTTCATTTATTCTTGAATCATGTTCATCTCCAGTTTCTGCAGCCGAACACTCTTGTGATTTTAGGGTGTGTTCTTGCAAATGTGTTTGCTACATACTGAACACAACGTTTTTGTTTTCCAATTCTTTTGATGGACAAAAGCACTACACCTACTGTTACATTCTGCTTTTGGAGGTACACTAATTGTATTCTTCTATCTCCAACAAATGAGTCTCAGATCCATAAGACTGTGGAATGTTTGGTTCATATAATTGCCTTTACCTTGCTCTCAAAGACTTGTCTTCATCTTTCCTACTGTTCTCGAATATCACGTAAGAATTTACTCATAATGTTGAGTAAAAACAAAATTTTACTAGAGGCCACATATTTGCTTTTCTTTGGCACAGAATATTTTTTCTGAAGTGCATCTGCCCAAGACAACACCGCATTTTGTTGAATTGTAGGTAATGATTATTTCCGGTTTTGATGCTTCTCCGCTTTCAAGATTAATTGCATCGTCTTGATGAAGCGTTGACAGTAATACTACCATTTTGTTTGTTTTTGCTTTGTAGGAAACAATCGTACACTCATTAGTAAAACCGAACTTTATGCTTTCGTAGAGTGCCTAAGAGCGTTTTTTCCAAAGATCTCTTAGCAAGAGGCACAGAGGTAAATAAGTTGTCAAGTCACATTCCGACCACTTTTTCAATGTAAGTTACTATACGCTTGACAACTTCGATACTTCGAGAATCAACCCAATAAGGTCCTGGAGGCTTATTACGAATAAATATCACTAAGTTTGAGCCATAATATGTTTTGGCATCGCAACATGCCCATACCTTTATAAAGCTTTACTTCCTGTGGTTTTGTCTGCATATAAACCCGAAACCTGCACTTTCTTCGAAAATTTGTGCATTTTTTCACAAATTGTTCAAACAATCCTCTAATACAGTACAATTTGTCTACCGATTTTCTACCCTGTCTACATCTAAAACGTCCTCAAAACGGACTGAATTGTATAGAAACGGAATCGATCCTGAACTAAGCGAAAATTTCTATTCCTGTTCCATTATTATTCCACAGATGTATTACATTTCTGATTCAAATGACAGGAACCAGCAATAATAGTAATCTAAGTAAATGCTTTTATTTCACCGCGTCAGTTTCACAGGTGTCTCAGGCTCCATGGTTGCATAATTTGGTTGTACATTTCGAATTTTTATGTTCGTGAAATGCACAATCTCATTGATCATATCTTCAGTAAAAAGTTGCCAAACATTTTGTATATTTGTAAGATTCTGGCGTCGTGTTTAGGCCCAGGAAGTTCTTTGATGATATTTTCACACCTGGTACTTTGCGTTTTAATAGGATGCATTCCCAAACTGTTGCGCCATCTTTACCTACGTACGTCGGGATCAATAGCATCATCTTCAGATTCGCAAACACGGCTACCTTCCATCTTTATCAATACACACACAAATATAAAAACTATACACACACATAAATTGCAAATAAACTAAGTAGAACACGGAAAAATAAGAACGATACCCGCGGGACGGAATTCACCGTAAATGCACAATTTTCTGTCTGAAACCACTAAACAAACTGCACTACTCGGCAATAGGTCGTTCCTTGCCAAACAACAATTAGTTGTAGTCGAGACCACCCTTCGTCTCGAGCGGCATCACGCCTACGCGGGTACTCTGGTGTTAATGAAAAATTTGATCACCGTGTGCATCAATATGCTTATTCAAAGGCAAAATACTCATGTGTTGAATAAACTTTACAAACAAATTTACCAATTTGAATGTATGTTGTGTGGCAAATTGTAGTATAACACAACACAGCCATGGTAGCCCAGTACCCTGTTTAATGGAATAAATGCAGAAGTTTTTATATTTGGCAATGTGGATAATAGATTTGGAGCTCCTGAAACTGTAGTTATTATTTGCCTCATTTATTTTTGCTGTTTGAGCCATCATGCTGAAAAACACCAAAGAAATTGCACTTTTCAGAGTATTTTCAAAATACCTCACGTGTGGCCCATATCCTGTAAAATAGTTATCTTCAAAAGCAAAGCTAAGTCAATTTTCTACAAATTTTGTCTTACAAGTTTTTGTGTACAATGTATGTTTTCGAAGGTAGAGCTGGTAAAAAGCATGCTATAATTCTTATTTCATAATTTTGGACAAACTATGTCTTTTCATTTATTTATGTACACTGCCTAAAAAGGTAATTGGACAGTTTATAAGCAGTCAACAAATGTAAACATAAACAGTGCAACATTGCCTATTTGAATAAAATGATTAACGCACTGCTTGAAGAGATATTTTTCATAAAAATGCTATAAGTCTTTAAATAAATTTTTTTACCCGCAACCAGGTAAGTAATAATTGTAAAGTTTAAATACTATTCAATATAATTGATTGATTGTTTTGTTAAATTAATTAGATTAAAGAGAATCTTCCTCTTCAGTTTTCTTTGACATAAACTACTAAAGTTTTACAAACTGGATTATTTATGCAAACTTCGGTTGAGACTAAAAATTGACGTTTAATGAATTCTCAATATTTTTATGATCTGTTACTGTAGTAGCCTTAATTCAAGAATATTCTAAATATTAATAACGAATAATTAATAATGTAACTTTAAAACTAGTCTTTCTCAATTCTAGATGACCCCTCCAATAATTTATCAGTAAAATAGTCCAATATTAGCAAGTTAGCTTTTTTCAATCAAACTAGCTTTTTAAATAAACCAGAATTTGTATTTTATTTTTTTTGACATATAACATTCACGGCCGGTTCCACCAACGACTTAAACTTAAGCAATTCTTAAAAACTTAGATACAATTGTTAAAAACCCAGAAACGAATGTTTTTTAGCATAGCTTAGTTACGTCAGTTGGTGGAACTGGCCATCAATGTTTTTTTGCACTTCCTATATTTAATTATTCACTTTACACTTTTCATGAGCGTAAAATGACTCTTTTTCGCTCGATTTATTTATATTTTAAGACTGTTCTCTCAGGGAGTTATAAAGTTTATGTAAATTATCTCGCTTATTTTTAGAAATGTTTTCCTGATTTTGCCCAAACATATAGCTAACATTATTATTTATGTCGTGCAGAGTTATTTTTTTATTTTCGTCTTCGTTGTATTTAATTTAATTAAAACGTAAAATAATAGAAAATGGATTTCTTATAAGCCCAAATTTCGACTCTGCGCGACATAGATAATAAATTTTCTGACAACCCTAATTTTTGTTTTTTAATTTTTACTTAAAAATCAATGAGAAAATCAACATTAAGTAAACGATAAATACTGAAAACTCTTGGGGAATTGTGAAATGAATGTACTGCGGGTGAATTTTACATTTTTACTACAAGCAGTAGTATTTCTTCAGTCACCGATAGATGGGGTTATGCGTTGGCTTTCCGGTTTCGTCATTGATTGAATATCGCGATTATAGTGCCGTGATGGATATCGATTCAGAATCGATCATGTTTCATCAAAGATGGATGTGCGCTGTAATACCGGGAAATAATGTTACCACACGACTAAACAACTCATAATTTAAAATAGATTTTTAAAGTTTTTAATATGTCATTTGTATAAACATTACTAGGATATACTATTCAGTTTGTTTGAATTAATCTTTAATTTTAAATTGAGTGTTAGGTGTGAATATAGCAGGGAACTAAAATATTATAAAATGTAACACGTATCGCCACCTATCGGCAAGTTCAGGAAGTTCATATGCAAATATAGAATCATCTGGGCGTTATACATTCCGAGGGAGATGCTGTATTTCTACTACTACGATGGCATTACCCTTATGTGACCTACAGATTTACGTATCACTTACACGATTTTTGAATTTTATTGTATTGATAATAATTTTTTTTAAGAAATAGATTCTTTTTTTCCGCTCGTTAGATGGTTTGTTTAAGTAATTAGTAGTGCAGTTAACTACCTTTCCTCTTAGTCTACCTTTATTAGCTTCATCGTGTAGTGATAGTATACCTTCACAATCTTCGATTAGGTATATTAATTACAAGTAGTTTATTATGATCATAAGTGTATACAAATTTAGGATTAAGTGCTAAACATAATTAGGTAAAACTGTTTAACAATTTTATTGAGGTTCTTCATGTCGATTGGATCAAGTACATTTTTAATTGATTTTTGTTCGATTAATTAAAGTTATGAGGTTGTTAATTTAGTAATACATATGTTATTTATATCAATTTCAAGTTTGATTAAGTTTGTTTGAAAGTAGTCAATTAGTTTTATAAGTTTGTTGTTGAACGGTGTCTGTTCAGTTTAAATAATAAAAGTGAATTTGAATATTTGTTAGATGTGCGAAGGAGTTACATTATTACACTTACATACTTTTAAAAATATTTTTCTGCTGATTAATTTTGTTATTTTATTGTGTTTTTTCAAATAGCTTCATCTCCTTGAGGACATCTTGATTGTATTTTGTTTTGATATCTGCGTGCCAGGATGGTGAATTATTCATATTTATTTTGAAAGTACATATGAAACTTAGTAGTGGTTTTTTTAATTCTTCCTCCTATATTTTGTTATTTAGTTAAATCTAACACTTTTTCCTTCTTTTAGAGGTTGGGATAGAAAAGAAACACTTATTTTCTTTTAACTTATGCGATGTTTCCTTCAACAGGGCGTAAGTAAACAAAAATACAATTAGATAAAATATAAGTTCATTGTTAAATAAGTTTAAAGTTGTTTTTTTTAAACTTTGTTCCAAATTTTATGTAATTGTATTTTGTTTACTTTAGAGCCCGATGAAGGAAACAAGCATTTTAATAATGAAAGTTTCTGAAACGTCGCATAAGTTAAAAGAACAAGAAGTGTTTCTTTTTGATCCCCAACTTCCTAAGAGAAGGAAAAAAGGCTAATTTTACTAAATAAAAAATTTAACACCAAGAAACCTGTGTCACTGGGAATAAGTTGTACCACGATTTTCAACATATACATATAACGATAAAACAAAATTTTCTATTGAGTTTTAAAAGTTAGTGAGTTGATAAAATAAACTTTCTTGTTTTATATTGTATTTTTGGCAATTGTCGTTTACAAATGAGTAACAAATAGAATTATTATACATTAGCGATGGGCAAATCTTTGGAATCAAGTAAATATCTCTTAAAGTTGCTAAAGATATCAAAATTAAATTTGGAAGGTAAGTATTATAGTTAATCGGGTATTTGTTTTAATTTTTTAATAACTTTCTACTTCCTGTTTTACAGAAAGTAATATCGACTTTTAAATTTGCTATGAAACACCCTGTATATTATTCTAGTTTTGAATAAAGCATTTTGTACGATTACAAAAATATAAGCTGCGATATTTTTTCATTTCAATGTCAACTAAGATTAACAAATATAATTGTCTAATGATATAAACGATAATGATATCTAGATATCTAGAAGTCAATGAAAGTTATTGTAGCAATGACCGTAATTTTAAAAGAAGTAAGAAGTGTTTAAATTTACGTAAAATGAGCGAACATCAAGAAGTTTGTGATTTTATAACGATATTTACCCGAATCGTCAGATATGATATCTTTAGAAGATTATAATCACATACCCACTAAATTAGCCAATATTAAATTATATTATTTCGTTATACAATTTAATGTTCATTATATAATAATTGCAATAACATATATTACATAAAATCATTATCGACACCATGTTTTATCATATCTGTTATGCGTTGCCTTTTCTTTTGCGTTTTAAGTGGATGTAAAATCCACACGTTTTCCAATGGGTGTGTACTGATTGCTCTAAAAATAAAATGTACACTCTATTAAGTCGTAAGAAGTAATCTTAATATTCACATCAATCCCTTCTAGATCTGCAACTTCATCGTCATCCAACAGCGACATTGACAATGCTTCCATCGACATTCCAATACCAAATAACGCACAAGCTTTAATTTCTGCTTTCAAAGAATCTAAAGTTAAAAGCTGTCTACTAGAACCCAACTGCTCTAAGGTACGAGTGAAAGTTTCATGGTAATCTTTAATTAAAGTATCCCAATGTTGTGTCCATAGAGAGGAATCTGTGCAAGAATATAAGAAAAATGTCAAATCTAACGCTAGAGACGCATATCTGTAAAACAAAAGAATAAAAAAATTTTTGCTATTCTTCACATACCGAGTTAATTGAAAATCTATCATCATTGCACCCTTAAGAGCACCGTTTTCATCATACTTTAGTAGGAAATTTGGTGCCCACGCATCTCCGTGTGTTATTGCGGCTAATGGTCCTCTAGTAGCGCAGTATTTGATCAATTTTCTGGAAAGAAACAATATAGTTAGTAAAGCAGAAATACATCATCTCCCCACGGAATGTATAACTCCCAGATGATTCTATATTTGCATATGAACTTCCTGAAGTTGCCGATAGGTAGCGATACGTGTTACATTATTATAATATTTTAGTTTCCTGTTATTTTCACACCTAGCACTCAATTTTAAATTAAGATTAATTGAAACAAACTGAATAGTATAACTAAATAGTATATAAAAACTTAAAAAATATCTATTTTTAAATTATTGCGTTGTTCCGTCGCCGTCGTGTGGTAACATTATTTCGCGATATTCAATCAATGACGAAACCGGAAAACCAACGCATAACGCCATCTATCGGTGACTGAAGGAAACACTAACACGTATATAGAATCTACTGCTTGTATCTATGAGACGTTCTACATTCCGGGGAGATGATGTATTTCTAGTAAAACTGTATTACAATTAATAACGAATGTTGAAACTACATATAGAATACGACAAATAGTTTGATACGACATCTGGTGTCACAATCTCGTTATCCGAAAGTAATTTACTGAAAAATTAGGGACAGATTGTGCAAGCAGTATGCAAAAGTCGATGTTTGACTCATTATTGTTAACGAATAATAACGCAGTTTGTACAATTTCAAACATACACCGAGTTTTCACACTCATCAAGAGTCCCAAGGGATGAAACAGATGTCAAGTGATTATCAGTGTTTGTTTGCAATTGTACAAATCTCTTGCAATAATTACATCACGCGGTTTCTGATTGATTTTAACTTAACATTTTGTTAACAATACTAGCCAAACATCGACTTTTGCATAGGTACTTCTTCCACTATCTGTAGGCCAATTTTTGAGTACATTACATACAAAATACTTAAAATCTGGTTTTACTTGACTTTCTCGTCAATACCGGTAGATAGTTACTTATAATTGCTATTCTTACCCGTAAAAATCATCAGCTATGACATCTTTAAGTTTTTTTAAATACATTTCAGGCAGTTCTTTTTCCACGGCATCGCATATAACGGGAAATAAATTATTCTTCTGAAAGTTTAGGTACCATCCTCTGTATTTATCAGCAAAGTAAGTTTCCTACAAATAATAATTACATAATCGATAGTTCAAAGTATGAGTATCCTATACGTCTAAACTACTCGCAGCTTCTTCAAACTCTAAAGGTTTTTGGTCCTTAAAAGCTAATGCTAATGCGTGAAATCTGGCAAATAAATTCATTATTAATTGTGTATGTTCAAAATCTATGCCACCGGATCGTGTTAGACTCATGAATCCTTTGTTATTTAAATTTTCAAGAGCGATGTAATCGTGAGTACCGTCCGCAATGCCACCTAAATATCTGTAAGAAAATATAAAAAATACATTTCTCTGCTCCACATTTTAAAAGTTTAGTATTAGTTTTATATTCTCTATTCTATTCCATTTTATTACAAAACTGGTTTTATCAGAAATAGATGTAGTAATGCAGTTAACATTGGCTATATACAAACTTTATACATGGCTTGACACGAAGAGTTAGAAGTTACGAAAGACAAGATTTTATTGGAGTTTTTTGAAATCACACTAGTGGCTTTCGACAACATTAATTTCAAATATAATAGTATCATAAATGAGGCGCTTCCGGTCATACCGGAAATGGAGTCCATCCTGCTTATTTTAAATGGAAACTATAGTACGTAAAATGAATGATTGCGAGTTTCGGCTTAGCGCTTTATTTGGCATGCACACTCGTAGTTTGTATCTGTTTCGTTCTAACACACAATATTTGGAATAGAGAGAATATAAATCTACATTATCGTCGCTAAGAGTGGTGAACTAAGACAGACACTATACCTACGTTTAATAAATCTGTATTTGTGTCAAGTAAGTTAGAAAGACATAATATTTCTTTTAGGCGTCTTACCAACTATAAGTAAGATTTTACATAGTATAGGATTTAAATATAAAAAAGACTGCAATCACAGAGCACTTTGTGAAAAATCAAATGTAGCGTCAGCACCGGTACAGTTCTAAAAAATACTATGAAAATATGCAATCGGTTTCACTACTTCAGATAGTATTTATAGACGAAACGTGGATCTCTTCTAGAGGACCACAGAAGAGATCTTGGCAAGACGAAACACCAAAAGTGTAAGAAGTTCACCACCCGCAGCTACGATAATGTAGCTTCTCTCTATTCCAAATATTGTGTGTTAGAACGAAACAGATACAAACTACGAGTGTGGATGTCAAATAAAGCGCTAATCCGAAACTCGCAATCATTCATTTGACGTACTAACTATAGTATTTTTATTTCATTTTAGAATTCTGCGGTAAATTTTAGGTAGAATTTTTGTATCATATACCTAAAATTAACTATTTTGAAATATTTTATATTTTAAAACTTTATCTAAATATCGAGTTCTCAACAAATAACGATATGTCTATTATTAATAAAGTTACTGAGTTGAAACTGCAACTAGTAGAAAACCAAGCTTTGCAAATTAATTCTTGACGTTAACTTAATCAATAACCCTTACAGAGTGTTCTAAACTAAAAGCCAACAAGTGTTTATTTTGTTTGTATTGTTTTTCTCTCTTATCTTTAGCCCTGCCCTGCCGAATACAATTTACACTAAATTTTCTGTTATCAGAAAACTGGTAACAATTCAGATGGACAACATTTCAAGCAAATGTTGTTCTTTAATTTTATAAACATTTACATTTGTTAATTATATCTAATACATCTGTCGAACAGATAATATACTTTTTAAAATTTTGTTCGTGATAAGCTGTTACTTTTTGCTAAACATTATCAACAAATACAACTAAGGATAAGCAAGGTAATCTTATTAAACATCCACTAACTAGTTCCGTAAAAACTAAGTAAACAATACCCATATCAAAAACTACTTTACAACTACATATTGACTAACAATATTGGGGATGCACAAGAAATGTGTTCATATTTGACACTAAATAAAAGATACACCCTCTAATATATGTTATCACAAAGTTGTGCTCTATATTTAACAACTTCATTTTGACCTATACGTTAGTAAAGTTATCTAATCTAATCAAAACAAAGTTAAAATCAATTATCAATATCTAATTCGAAAATAATCTAATGTACGGTTAAAATCCGACCTACTGAATAAGAAAAACACACAAATGAATGCAAATAAAATATTATAATCTAAAGCACCAACATCTCGATTGGTAGTGTATTTCGAAGTTAAATTGATTTAAGAATGCAAGAAGAAAAAAACTTACAAAGGAATTTCGTGAAATACGGGCTCAACGTTTTTAGAAAGTTGAAAATCATTCATTGCTTTCCAAACCTACAATAAAATTGTTTGAATTTTAATGAATAAATTTAACTTAACTTACTTTACTATAAAATGCCACTTCATTCTTAAAAAATCTACGGATCTAAATGTATTTCTCCATCCAATAGCCTTTGGAAGAGACTTTGCCACAATTGGAACAGTAATTTCTCTCTTTTCATTATTACTGAAAATGTAAATATCGTTAAATCATTAAAAACGCATTTCAATAACTGCAAGAAATAATTAATCTAAGTTACCTTTCATCAGTACCCATAACTTTTAAGCTAAACATATTAACAGAGCTCAGGTAAGAGTCGCCTTTATTAGAATTTAATTTAAAAGTGACTTCGTTTAAAGTTACTTTTTCTAATTTAAAATTCTTTGTTATCATTTCTCTCAGAAGTTCGGCGTTTATTTTTGGAGAAATAAAAGAAAATAATTGATCCATACTGAATCGAAAGACATAAATCAAGCTCACACTATAATATAACACTAATAGCAAGTACTAATGAATTTTTACTCACTACAGACATTCTATTTTAAAATCATCCAATAGCATATTACCAAATGTACACCAGATTAGATAAAAAGATAATGTAAATATCAGCACTTGTATTTATAAAATAAAAAAATATAATGAAATAAAAACACATTTAGAACAGTACAGATACAGACATGAACAGACTAAGGAGGAAAACAAAACGTCAAAACAAAAACCAGAAAATAAAATTGACTTAAAAACGCAACAAAAATGAGGGTTTAATTTACATCGCTTATCATATCTAAAAAGAAGCTGAAATGGATATATCTATAACAACAAAGAATACATCTAAAACTTTTGGCTCCTCAATTTTAAAGATACATATAAGATCTTAAATGCAGGGTTAAATACTATTTATTTTGATAGTACAAGTGGGAAAAAACATCATTATAATATGTGTGCGAAGAGTCATCCTCATGAGGGCGAATAGCACGAATATTATAATACATCGTAGATGTATACTGCGATAATACTATTACTTATCTCACGTGTAATGTACACAGTTTTATGTACGCCTGTAACATGGTTTTTATTTTTATTAATTAAAAAAAAGTTAGCGATCACAACCTCAGGCGCAATTATAGCACACATTTAGCGTAACAGCATAATTTTGTTAAAACAAAACACCATAATTTTGGGTGTGGTTTGGGTATCACTTGTAAAAACTTCCGACCCATGGTCTTCCGCCACTGCGCATGCGCACAAATAACGATAACCACGGAAACGGTGTTTTAGGTGACCCAAAATCTCTCTAACCATAACAACACTAGTAATAGTAATAATAATAATAATCATAATAAATTTTCCATTTGGTACATCTTGACAAGCTTCAAAAACCCAGAATAGGTATGTCTGAAAAACGAAGTTTCTCTTTTAGCTATAGTCAGATCAAAAAGTATTAAGAGGTTACTTTTTAAAACTTAATACTCCTTATCTACAAATTATATTATTAATTATACGTTTAAATCTTAACTGTGTTTCACTACAAACATAGTAAGCAATTTATTGTATATTCTATAAGTAAAATCATAATTGTTTACGTAACATATGCGTAAAACTAATTGCATGCATTTGTTATCTAAAATCAAGTTATCTTCTTTAATTATTGAACTTTTATTTGAAGATTGAGCTCCAAAAAATATTTTTATTTTTCTTGAATAGTTCATCTAAGTCTACTGATGAAAAGGGCGTACAAGAGCGAAACAAGTAGTGTAATGGCCTACTAGGTTCAGGAAGCTGATTGATGCACCGCATAGCCTCCAGAAGCATACGGCGCGGCGGCCCCATTCTGCCAAGATTGTTAGATTGTATTTTACAGTAAACCTTTCTGCCAATGAACTCGCTAAATTGTAATAATTAAGGCTTCCACTTCCGGAGTCAGTTATTGAAACAAAAACTCAAAAACTATCGTAAGGGGCTTCATTAGGCCGAAAAACTTAAAACAAAGAATTTTTAGAGTAGACCACATATGGAGGAAAAAAGGAGAGCGATTATGAACATGTTATGAAAATTGTTAAAAAAGTCCTATAGTACACACATGGAACAAAAAAGGATTTAATATGATTTTGGAGATACATCATCTTACTATTGCTCTCATTGGAAATGAACACCAGCCTCTCTCTTACATTCACATGATTATTAATTGAGTAGACACCCTTTTACACCAAAAACGGTATTAGACCAATTTTACATCTCTATAAGTTTTACCGTACACTAAAAACATGTTTCCCAGGTTTTCTTCTCAAGGTGTACACTGTATTCTCCGTTCGTGGTTTAGTGAACATAGGTGAAACTGGTCGCTCTAACATAAATGTTGCGTTAGACAAAAACACGTTTCCAAGTCTGCCATGGATGAGCATCATTTTAACACTAAACATAAAATAGATTTTGATAATTGCGCTTTGATTTCCAAATCTTTTTCAACTTCAATACGATAACCATCCCTATTTAAATTCGAACCAATAAGCGCCTAGTTTACTGATCCTTGACGATTTTTTTTATATACACCGTGTTTACGTAAGTTGGCTACATATGGAAAACTTTGTTCTTATTGATTTTATGACAAACAGTTATTCTTTATAAAAGTTGTGTCCATTTTTGACCATATCGAACATTTTTAATAAGAAAAGATGTTGCGGATGAAAATAAATTTTAAATATATAATATTGTTTATTTACAATTAAAAATATTATTATTATTATTATTAGATATTAATCTTAAAACTTAAATTTTCAATGTTATCGCAGAGAAAATGTAAAATAATATTTTTAATTGTAAATAAACAATATTGAATATTTAAAACTTATTTTTATACGTCTTATACATCTTTTTTATTAAAAATTTTGATATGGTCAAAAATGAAGATACTTTACTCTTGAACAGAAATGATATAAATTATTATTATTATTATTATTATTATGCGAGTGATATAATTTCATATCTGATGGTTGAATTTTGGGTTTAGAACATGCACAAGTTTTTATAAAGAATAACTGTTTTTCATAAATACCATAATAACAATGTTTTCCAATATGCCAACTTACGCGGACACAGGTGTATACGGATTATTAACTTAACAACCAAGACTTCTTTTAGTACCTACTCTAAAATCTTGCTTGCCCTGAAGGAGTCCTTACAATAGTGAGCGAAACGTTGAGAACTAGGTTACCATTTCGACATGGTTCGATCCTGGAAGACGTTTTTGTTTTGATAAGAAAGTGTTTAACAAGTCTTAAACTTCTTGAAACAACTACTTAGCAATTATGGGATATGCTCAAGTGTCACACATTTACCTGAAAGCACTTCTTAACCTAGTTTATTCAAAGATTCGAACTCGTTCGAAAACTCCTGAATCATACTCAATTTTTCTGCTGATAAGACGATCCTCACGACGAGGTCGTTAATGAGCTTTTCGACAAAACCCTAGAGTCTTAAAGAGAGTTTAAAGTTTCTTGGATAATTCGAGTTAAAAGTGTAGTGAGCATCTTCAGTAATTACTAAGTTTTCTATTCTAAAATACTACGGAAATAAAAATTTTATTCTATGATTTCGTCACTAGTTTCTATAACATTTGAAATATTTTTGCAATTTACAAATTAAATTAAAAATGTTTATTCTTTACATTAACATTAAAGTAAAAATGATTTTGGTACTAAAAATAAATAACTCTTTTCGAGATTCATTCATGACACGCATTAAAAACAAATATTCATTCGTCGTGAATTACATACATAATATTTCATATAAAATCGTTATCTACAGCGTGTTTAATTATGTCCGCAATTCGTTGTCGTTTCTTTTGTGACTTAAATGGTCGAATTACTAAGGCTTTCTCCAAAGGAACAACTTCAGTACTCTAAAAATAGAACAATAGTAACTTTTAGTGCAACAATTATCCAGTTACCGATATATCGTCAAGATCAGTAACTTCGCCGTCTTCTAACATAGCCATAGGTACTGCTCCTAAAGACATACCTACCCCAAACAAAGCGCACGATTTAATTTCTGACTTTAAATCGTCTAATGTAAGTAATTCTGGACTAGATCCCAATATTGCCAACGTAGAAATAAAGTTTTATGATAATCTTCTATAAGAATATCCCAAAATTTTATTCTCAACGATTCTTCAGTACACGAGTATAAAAAAAAGTTAAATCTAGAGCTAACGAGGCATATCTTGAAGTTTAATGAAAAACATAAATGTTTAAAAAAATGGTAACGGATAAAATACCTGCTCATTTGGAAGTCAATCATAACAGCATCTTGTAACAGATTGTTTCGTCATATTTGAATAAAAATTTGGAGCCCATGCATCTCCATGAGTAACTACTGCTAAACGTCCCTTATCCGCAGTGTATTCAATCAATTTCCTAAAATAACAGTTTGGTTACACCAAAAAAAGTAGTAACTACTTTAGTTAATCGAGCAATCTATATAAAAAGTACCAACATATTTATCACGATTAGATAATGGTAATTCAATAGTGCGCATTACAGCTTCTAGATGAACAAACCAAGAAATTAGTTTATGTGCCAATGTATCCTATTTATATAAACCTGTATTTTAGAAAAAATATTTTTATGTAATATACTGAATAGCCCAAAAAGTGTAAGGAAGTAAGTGCCATTTTTTTATTAAATGATACACTTTGTTCAGACCTAAACTTTGGATCACGTAAAAAGTGCTCCTTTCGAAGTAGGTACCTATTATCAGCCCAAATTGAAAATGTTTAGTCCGTCCATCACTACAGTCGATTGATACTTTCAAATAACATACCATTACTACAGCACATGATTTATAAGATGTAATGTTCTTAATTCATTAGAATTCTTTGGTGTATAGTAACGATATATGTAGGTATGTCGTTTACACGCGTTTCTCCTACTGTAATGTAGGACTACAGACTACCTCTGATTAATTGTTAAAATGACGCTTTTTAATCTTTAGCTGCCCATAATTCTGTATTTTGCCGAATCTTCCGGAAGCGACCGGAGTTTGCCTATACACAGTCACAGAATATGTCAAATAAAAAAAATACAATGGATAATCTAACGCGTGATATTGATTGTCCAAAATTGACAAACAATGATTAGATGTGACTCGTTGCATTATTGTGTAACATTGATTTTAAAGAAGAATTTCGTAATAGGATTTAGTTTTCTAAAATTAAAATGCTTTTTAGTACTTTAATGGTACTTTTTTTATTATAAGTAACATTATAAGCTTATACCGCATTGCAACAGAAAGTAGGTTCGATCTGTATCTTTTATACGATTTAGATAAAAATTGAAAAATTTACTAATACAGGGTGGATCTCGATTTTGATGGGATTGCAGGGTATTTTGGTAACTATTACTGTTAGAGCAAAACTGTTCACGTAGCATTAGGCCCAACTTTTTGAGACAAATTAAACAGCGAAAACAAAAATCTTTTTCATTTTTGATGCAGGGACCAAAATTGATTTTTTCAAATTTCGATAAGGTTCCATATCTCATCTGTTGATAAAAATTCAGGAAAAAGTGTAAAAACATTTCTTGTGCAGTTTTTAGCGTAGAATCAAATGGAGTAGTCAATTTTAAACTTTGGTCACCAATAGTCAAAATGCCACATAAACTTAGTTTTTTTTAAATGGAAACCATAGTTGACTTTGACTTCATTAAAATCCTTATTTTGTTAGCTTTTCAACAATATGTAGTTTATAGAGGTTCTTTAAGAAAATTACGGAATTACAAGCGAATTTGTTAGTTTGACTTTTGTAAGTAGACGATTCAATAATTTAAAACAACGAAACACAGAACATCTGTCAAAACAAAGTAAATGTTTGTTTTCGCTGTTTAATTTGTCTCAAAAGTTGGTCTAATGCTACGTGAACAGTTTTGCTCTAAAAGTAATAGTTACCGAAGTACCCTGTAATCCCATCGAAATCGGTCCACCCTGTACATATAGTAGGTACTAATGAATTTATCAATAGTAAATTTTTTTTAAATTATGGTAGCAAATTTTTTAAATCCGTTCATAAATAAATCTACAAAGTTATTACAGATTGTGTGATACACACCGCCATCTAGGTTGGTATTTAAGAAATCAATAAAAATATTTTTAAATGTTTCACCACACGTTAATATGACCAATCAAAACACAAACAATTTTATTTAAAAATCAAAATTACAGTCGTTTCCGGTTAAACTAGCTTATGTGGTTCTGTCTAGTACTCCTCAAAATTTTAAAATGTATTAAAGCAGTAAAATAGTTACAGGGTGTATCTTTTTTTGCTGTCACTTGGTATAATCTAAAATTAAATAATAAGACAATAGCACCTACCCATAAAAATCACCACACGTAATTTTGTATTTTTTCCAAATAGGTATTAGGCAACTGTTTTCCACTGCATCGTACGCCACAGGTAACAAACTATTTATTTGAAAATTGCAATACCAATCCCTTAACCTATCAGATACGTAGGTTTCCTAAAAAATACACTAAATTAAATGAACAACTACCAAACATCACTTGCTTGTAAACTGTTAGCGATAGTTTCAAACTCTTCAGGTTTTTGATCTTTAAGCTAATCCCAAAGCATGCACTTTGGCAAATGTCCTTAAAATAATTCGAGCATGTTCAAAATCTAATCCATCAGATCGTGTTAATCTTATGTAACCTTTGTAAGTCATGTCCTCGAGAAGAACGTAATCGTTACTTCCATTACTTAAAGCTGAGATACATCTACAATAATTGGTCAAAAGCTCATCAAATGAAAAATAAATTCTTACAAAGGAATTTTATTGAAAACAGGTTCACAGTGTTTTGATAACTGAAATTGGTTCATAGTTTTCCATACCTAACATCGTCGATTGTAATGCTTTTAATTTAATAGATTAATTGGTCTACTTACTATGTTATAAAAAACTACTTCGTTTTGAAAAAATCTAATGATCGAAAAGTGTTCCTCCAACATATGTTTTTAGGAAGTGCCTTTGATATAATTGGAAAAAAATTTCTTTAATATGATCATCTCTAAAAATAAATACATGTATCAGCAAAATAATTAACTAAAATATTAATAAATATTTTTGAACACACCCAAATTAGGAAATAAAGCATAAAAGTTAAAACTATCGTTATAAGTGATTAAAAACCTTTGTGATACAATTCTTCACTAAATACTTTCAAGATCATCTTCTTGATATGGTTAGCGAAAATATGAAATGATTTCTTTAGCGCATGCAGTAATATCAATAGTACTTACATTTGAAAGAGAATGGCTAAACACGAATGTAAGTCACGCACTATTTGAATAATGTTAATGATGATGTAAGAGTGACATCTATCTAGCTTATAGAAAATCATTAGTTGTTGCCCAATAGATATTTGCGTTACCAAAAATTTATCAACTTAAAGCCGCTACCCGACTTTATCATTGAGTTATGATAACCTTTGTGAAGGTATTCACCTATAGTTATAATACATAAAAACAACTACACGAAGTGGAATAATAAAAATGTGCAAAATGCTGTAATTATTAGGTCCTACTAAAAAACAAATTAGTTTAAGTCTCTTGTAAAGTAGTGTCGTTTAGATTCGGTCTAAAGGCCGTAGTTGATTGCAATTTCTGTATAACGTTTCTGTAACACAAGTGCTCAGTTACTTCAGTGGTCCTTCAGTCTCCCATGTTGGATGTAGACTGTAGAAATGTTAAGAAGAAATTCTAATCAACGACGGCCTTTGGACCCGAATTTAGATTTGGCTGGACTTGCGACTTTCTAAAAAAATGTTTTTCGAACATTATCGATTCAAGTTTTTAAACACTTTAATTCCTAGATATGTTGTACACTATACAGAATATGGTTTTCAAAATAAATAATTTGTAGAAATCTGTAGTATGCAAGATGCCTTCTGTGAACTTTTTAACATTGCAAAAAAACTAAGCGTATATCAAATAAGTCAACCGAATAAAACAGTGATCAGTGATAATTGCAGAATTACGAACAGTATTTTAGTATTTTAGTGAAAATACTCGAGATGTAATGTCAAAAATTACATTTCGAGTTTTTCGAATAGCCACTAAGTGGTGCAGTAGCCGTTCATACGCAGAAAATTGTCAATCTCTTCTCAGGACCCTAATGAAATTATTTGTGATTATTTTTTTTTTCATGTGGAAGGGACGAGGGGTGTTGGTGTCGAGCGATTTCAGTTTCAAACGTGATTTTCTTTCTTCGATCGACACTAACACCCCCTCCCAAGCCACATAGTGTTATAGAATTGAGAAAACACGTCCACAAAAGATAAATCACAAATAATTTCAATAAGATCTTGAGAAGAAATTGAGAATTTTCTGTGTATGAACGACTACTGTGTCACCTAGTGACCATTCCAAAGACTCGAAATGTAATTTTTGACATTACAGTTCGAATATTTTCACTAAAACATTATAATTTATGATTTGAAAGCTTTTTCATTCCAGGTTTTGAAAATACGACAAACCGACTCGGTAAGAGAAAAGATAGAAATTTGCGGTTTGCGTTAGCTTTTGGAAATTTCATCGTCTATCGAACCATGTAAATAAAAATATAGCGTTCCATTTAAATTTTTCATGATAGTGAGCAATAATTGTTGTAACAACACATAGCACCCCTTAGCTGATGCGAAAAAATGATTCAGACAAAGTTTTTTCAACGAGACCTTACGCGTTTATATTAATTGGGTCAAAATGCGTTATTGACATTTAAAAAATAATGTTTAACTTTCCCCCACCAATTTGTTTCATGAGACGGAGAAAAATACCTTAAACGAAAGAAATTGCAAATTTTTCTAATAATCAGAATGGCATTATTTAAAATATCTCGTAAACTGCATATTTATTTAAAAATCCCGTTTTCTGATTGGCTATGAAAATTGCGCCACCTAGCGGCCATTTTTAAACATGAAAATAATTTCCAGCAATTTCTCTTAGCCTATTTACCAATAAAAATTTTTACTGCAAGTTGTGGAACACTTGTTTGTTGGCTATGCATTGGCAATGTATTGGTTTTGCTGGCGAATGAATGGCACAAAATGCCAATACAGAAAAGCGTTTTAAACGCACACAGAAATGATTAAATATTTATCAATGCAAGGTGTTTTCAGCGAGGTTTTCAGGTTTTTTATTTGTGAACAGTTTCAAATGTCCAAAGATACAAGTACAAGATATCAAGTATTTTCGAGATACGTTTAGATTAAGTATGACACTTTAATCTTGATTTAACGTTTTTATCGGTAACTACCAAAGTCAATATTAATCTTTACACAAAGAAAGATTAAATCACACTAATTTAACTTAAAATTGTATATTAAAATGTATAAAGTTTACAAATCTACAAAAATCGGGCTTAGAGAAAAAAAGTGAATGCATTTCTTAAAAATTGTAAAAGAAACCAATCAAGAAAACCAACAAAAACAACCCATACCCTCGTACCCGGAACAACTTCGTGTTTTAGAACCAACATTTTCAGCTCATCTTTATAGTAGTTTTTCAACAAACGAATCTTCGAGTTCTGCGCATTTGAATGCAAATTTATCTCGTCTTG
Source organism: Abscondita cerata (assembly GCA_030710515.1). NCBI lineage: Eukaryota > Metazoa > Arthropoda > Insecta > Coleoptera > Lampyridae > Abscondita > Abscondita cerata. Next base: position 53,195 of record JALBCR010003917.1, on the reverse strand, counting down.
TATAAAACTTAGTGAAATGTTTTTTGTTTGTTTTTGTGCATAGGTATGTGTTGTATTTACTTACTATTTCGTAATACATGTATTTTTGTATTTTCTAAGTATTTTATTAATGTTGGCCCATTGAAACCAAACTTCACCCTTTACTACAACAAATGCTACAATACGGACAAGTAATCATTTCCTCTTCATAATAAATGTAAATGGTTCGATTCAAGCAAGTCATCATTTCACCATCATAGAAAGTTCAATGGCTCCATGCAGGCAAGCCGGAATTGGGCCTTGAAGGTAGATTATGTGTTGGCCAAACGTCAAAGTTCCAATACTAAACTTCATTTACGCCAATAACTTATATGAATTTTGCCATTGCATTGTGTATGCTGGGATAGCAGGTATCCATTTTGAATTGACCACCCTGTACATAGGAGACAATATTTCGAAAGTAGAAAAGGTGACATTCCAAATTAATAACAAAAGTGTGACAAATATGTTACTTGGAAAAAACATTATTTGAAAAACCCATATATATGGTATAACAACATTTATTTATTTATTCGTAAGGTAGATTTTAAATATTATATTATGATGTAAGTGTTATGTATGGTGCCCCAGAAGATCAGTATAAACCTGTTATTTATTTATTCGAATGTGTGCAATAGTGGATTGGCTCGTTTAGCAAAGCATTTGCTTCAACGTTTAGAAAAACCACTAAAACCTAAACATGCCAACCCTTACCCACCTTAGTATTCGTATGTAATAATATTAATTAAGTGATGTACAAAAAGGAAAGGAACACCAACTGCAGCCTATTTAACCAACAGAAAACACAAAAACTGCACCAAAAACTTGACTCGGACACGTGTTTCAACAGCTAAGATGTTATCATCAGCGATGGTTCCTAGTGTAGACCTGGAAGCCATCTTGATCAAAGGAGAAGGAACTCCACTGCAGCGTCTATTTAACCAACAGAAAACACCAAAACTGCACCAAAACTTGACTCGGACACGCTGCAGTTGGTGTTCCTTTCCTTTGATCAAGATGGCTTCCAGGTCTACACTACGGAACAGGTTATCGCTGATGATAACAGCTTAGCTGTTGAAACACGTGTCGAGTCAAGTTTTGGTGCAGTTTTTGGTGTTTTTCTGTTGGTTAAATAGACGCTGCAGTTGGTGTTCCTTTCCTTTGATCAAGATGGCTTCCAGGTCTACACTACGGAACAGGTTATCGCTGATGATAACAGCTTAGCTGTTGAAACACGTGTCCGAGTCAAGTTTTTGGTGCAGTTTTTGGTGTTTTTCTGTTGGTTAAATAGACGCTGCAGTTGGTGTTCCTTTCCTTTGATCAAGATGGCTTCCAGGTCTACACTACGGAACAGGTTATCGCTGATGATAACAGCTTAGCTGTTGAAACACGTGTCCGAGTCAAGTTTTGGTGCAGTTTTTGGTGTTTTTCTGTTGGTTAAGTGTGTAAACATTATAGAAGGTAAATAAGAACATAAATATAACAGCACAGCCATTGCATGACTACATACGGGTGATTCAGCTAACCCGTTCATTAGAAGTTTATGGACTTTCCGTTGAAATATTTGTTTAAAAATTTGGAATAGGGGTTGCTCAAAAGTTCTATTTAATTGAAATATTTCAGTTCTTCTAGCACTTCCGGTTACACCGGAAGCGGCTATAACTAGCTCATTTAAATGGAATGCTATATATTTTTTGTATATTTGGATTCTACGCTAAAACCTGAGTTACTTTCATGTAGCACAACCTATATGAAAAATCAATAGTTTTGAGATATTCTCATTTTTTGAAAAAAATGGTTTTGTAGTATTGTTTTCAAACGCTTGTCAATGATTGAAAAACAAAGTTATATTAACAAAATTTGGGCTATACTTAGGAGGACTGTTAAGTTTTTAAATTATGTGTAATTTGACATCTCATTATTTACAGGGTGTTCAAAATGTTTGGCTAAATCTGACTAACTTCAACTGCCCAAAAGTCAATTTTTTAAATGGAACATTATGTATCTTGTTGCTCTATGTGATGGAGAATTAAGTGATCTTTCAATCTTTATAAGGGTTCCCTATACCTATCTGTTACCATTTTCCTGCTATCGATGTATTTACATTCGATACACAATATTTCTCTATTTTATTAAATAATTTCTGACTAGTGGCCTGTGGAAATTAAAATAATGTGCCTTATTTATCAAACTTGTAAACGTCGACGTGACACATTATACACGATATGGAAATCCACCAAGAATATTCGAGTGAAGACATACTAAATTTATTTTTTATTCATGGAGAATGTTACAAGATTATTGAAAGAACTTGCCGTTTGCTTAACGAGAGATATCTACATTTATCGCCTCTAAATAACATTACATTGCAAAAATAGAAGCAAATTAATTTAATTATTAATTTAGCAACTGTTCGATATGCCGTCCGTGGTTTTCTAAGCACAATAAAACCCTTCTGTTAACTTCAGCTATTGTGGATTTTTGAACCATTTGCACATCTACTTCAGCGAAGGCAGTTCGAACCCAATGTAATAAGTCATCTCTGTTATGGACTGGCCTTGAATAGACTAGTCTTGACACACCCCCATAAAAAAATCCAGGGGTGTTAGGTCAAGTGATCTGGGAGGCCATAGAGATGAACCATTGCGTCCAAACCAACGATCTTCGAACATATGGGATAATTCTTGATAAACCTCATGGGTTTAATGGGCTGGAGCACTATCCATTTGGTACCAACATAAATTTAGAAGATTTAGGGGTAAATTTTCCAATAAAATTTGAAACCACTCCTCTAAGCATTTCTAAATATTTGCGAGAATTTAAATTTTCGTCATACACTTCAAAACAAACACGATTATCCATAACTAAACAAAAAACATTAAAACTAAATGTGTCTTGAAAGTTACCTTCGCACACGATCCGAGGATTTTGTTCTGCCCAATAATGCCAATTTTTCCTATTAATGATTCCTTCTCTACTAAATTTTGACTCATCGGTCCAAATATTTTTTCAAAAATTTGGATCTTCCTGCGTTTTCAATAAAATGCTTTCACAAATGCTACACGGCGTATTTTGTCACCTGGGCGGAAAGCTTGTAGTTTTATAATAGAAAAAGCATGCATTTTACGCTGTGCCAAAATTCTCTGTTTTGACGAGTAGGACAGTCCCAAATCTTCAGACGCAGCTCTGATCGATGCATGTGGATTTGCATTAAAATATGCCAATACATTTATTTCATTGTCTTCATCACCGGTGACTACCTTGGGGCGTGTTCTAGTACATTGAATTCCAAATTGTTTAAAATTTGCTTCTATTCTCTTAAACGTAGTTTTATTTAGAGGTCGCAAGTGTGGATATCTCTCGTTAAACAAAAGGCAAGTTCTTTCAATAATTTTGTAACATTCTCCATGTATAAAAAATAAATTTAGTATGTCTTCATTCGAATATTCTTGGTGGATTTCCATATCGTGTATAATGTCAGAAATTATTTAATAAAATAGAGAAATATTGTGTGTCGAATGTAAATACATCGATAGCAGGAAAATGGTAACAAATAGGTATAGGAAACCCTTATGAAGATTGAAAGACCACTTAATTCTCCATCACATAGAGCAACAAGATACAGGGTGTTCCATTTAAAAAATTGACTTTTGGGCAGTTGAAGTTAGTCAGATTTAGCCAAACATTTAAATGTCAAATTACACATCATTTAAAAACTTAACAGTCAATGTCATTCCAAATTGGTAAGTTTTGTTAGATGATCTTTGTAAATTAAAACGTATCTAAAGTCACTCCCAGATAAACTAAATTAAAATTATGGTTTAACTTTGTATTATTAAAGATAACATTAAGTTTTCTCCTTTTTTTCTCTATTACTTAAATGAAAACAAGAAACCCCTGTCTTTTTAAGATTGGGGCATAATGCCACTTTTTGAAATAATTTTCCATAATACGCAAATCATCAGATAGTTTATTTTCAATTTCAAAAAATCCGAATGTTGAAATGAAATTGCCATATCATCGGCATAGACGAATTTTCTACATTGTAAAGAAGGAAGATCAGAAATATATACCTACATTAAAAAGAATAGGTGCAAGAACCGATCCCTGTGGAAGACCATTATTTAAAAATCTAAATTTACTGCTTTTATATTCAAGAAAAACTCTAAATTTCCGATTAGACAACATATTTTCAATAAAAGAAACAATTTTGGAAATCTAAATCTACAAAGGCAACTCCAGTTTTAAGTTTTTTCTGAAATCCAGCTTCGAATGCCAATACATCACAACAACTTCTACCGGATCGAAATCCTGCTTGTTCAATTGGTAATTTCTCTTTTATTAACGGATTAATTCTTTGAAAAGTCAATCATTCCAAAACCTCATAAAATACACTTAACAAACTTATTGGACGGTAAGAAGTTGGGTCTGTAGGATATTTATTTTTCTTTAAAATTGCTACGACTTTACATTTCTTTAAATCTGTTGGTAACTTACCTGTATTATAAATACCATTAAGAAACATAAGTAGCCACTTCAAAAAGTAATTTCCCAAATTTTTCAAAAATTCTGGATGTATCCCATCAAACCCAGCAGCTTTCTTTGATTCTTTTCTTTTGTAGGCACTCTTTCATCTTTGTGATAATCGATGTTTCCACTTTTACTGAGTTTGAAACATTAACCAACCGAGAAGCAAAGTTAATAGTTTAATACTCAAAATTGTGGGTAACAGATTTTGTGATCGATCCAATATTTTTGAATTAAAACTGTCTATACTTACTCTAGCAAAATAATAGTAAAATACAAACACCATAACAAATATATTTAAATAATAACCAATTTGTAATCTTACCTCACATTTTTTCCTCTAGCTTGAACAGTAAAAGCATTCACGCTACTTAAATAAGAATCGCCTTTTTTCTGTTCAGGTTTAAATTCAATATGTTGAATACATACTTCTTTTAATTTAAAAATATCTTCTATAATGTCGATAAGGATACTTTCGTGGAACTTTGGAGACACCAAATTTTCTAGTATTTTTGAAAATTCCATTGCTGTTCTGAAAAAAACACAAGCTTTGAACAAAGCAAAAATATTAGTAATAATATTTATTTAAATATTGGAGTGTAAATATATATTTTCAAATTCTTCAAAAAAGACTAAGATTTAAATTGGTTCCGTTTCAGAGAGCTAAAATGTAACCAACCACCGATTATTGTTCGAGGTATTTATTTCTTTCCAAATTTGTGATAATAGACCCGATCAGTGGTGACGTCAAATTAAACCGCTAAAATCAAAATTCGGTACTTGGCAAAATTGTGGTCGAAAAGTGAAGCTTAAGTACATGGACTTAAGGGTGATAATAAAATAGGTCAATAAAAAGTGGTTGGTTTTCCAATATACACACATAAATAAGGGAAATCGTTTTCATATTCACTAATTCTGAACCTTTATCTTTCATCTAGTATCAATATTACATTTTCAAATAGCATATTTTTATTATAAATTAAAATTAACTTATATACTACAAATACATGCGCAAAAAACCAGCTGGCGGGAACAGTAATGTTAGAAATACGCACCGGGTTAACCTTATACTTTGTAATTGCTGTTTTCCTTTGTTGTTCCTGGCGTTACTCTTGTTTCTTTATTAGCTTATTGACTCGTTTACTTCATTAGTTTGATCTTTATAATACGTAATTTATAGTTTAATTTAATAGTACTTCATAGTAATTAGGTTATGGTTAACCCGGTGCGTATTTCTAAAATTACTGTTCCCGCCAGCTGATTTCTGCGCATGTATTTGTAGTATAAAAATTAATTTTAATTTATAATAAAAATATGCTATTTGAAAATGTAATATTGATACTAGATGAAAGATAAAGGTTCAGAATTAGTGAATATGACAACGATTTCTCTTATTTATGCGTATATATTGGAAAACCAACCAACTTCTATTGATCTATTTGAATATAACCCTTAAGTCCTTGTACTTAAGGTTCACTTTTTCGTCCACAATTTTGCAAAGTACCGAATTTTGAATTTAGCGGTTTGTACGTGACGTCACACTAATCGGGTCTATTCTTCAACGGAGTTTAATCCGATGAACAAGTGGTCAACATAAAAGTTATCAATGGTTGTTTCACACGCCAATACGTTTACGTGTGCTTATTCCTTTACTAATTACTTTACATAATTTAAAATGATGGATAATTTTTTTTTTACAGTAATTAAAAACAAAAGACTGTCTTGTAAGGTAATTAATTAGAAATGCGTCTATACTACAAGTAAGATAAATTACTAAAATAATTTGAAGACATACAATTAGAAATCGATTCCTTACCTAACAATTCAGTCGAAATTGAAGCAAGCGAATTATTTGAAAATCCCTTTTTCCTATTCGTATAATAGAAAACAAATCCTCGAATCTCGGGTAAACAACTGTGGTAATGGTTCTCGTCAGGTAGATACGGAGAACGAAAATTTTGTGCCTCACACATCAAGCAACATTATAATCACCTACAATTAGCTTGCCTAATGAATCCTTTAAATCTTTGTTTCACGACAACTGTAATATAAGCGTAATGCAATAATATCAATACTTAAAATCGTCTCTGGAAGAAGACGTTGCTCGGGTAATACAATCTATAACTTTAACTGAAAACAACTACATGTTTTGCAAACGTTATGACACATCTATGATTTGGTAGGGACCCGGATAAACCGCCTTAGCGATTGTAACTTGGCGTGGTACCCGTACTCCAACTGAATATGTGCGAGGACAAAAGGCCAAAAATGTTTTTGCCTACAAACGCCGAAAATACTTCTGTGGACAAATCGCCCAAAATGTTTCGGTTTATAAAACGCCGAAAATATTTATGTGGAGAAATCGCCGAAAATGCCACTGAGGACAAATTGCCGAAAATATTTTCAGGACAAAACGTTTCTATGGACAAAAGCTGAAAATATGTCGGTGGGCACATCGCTCCAAAAGTAATGAACGTTTTGAGAGCGTTTAGTAAAGTGTCCTTGAACTTTGCACAAATAGTGATAAATATTGATTTTTAGAAAAAAAGTAGTACAGATAAAAATTTTAGATAATCAATTTTCCATAAAATTTTTTTGTCCACAAATTCGGCATTTAGTTCATTCGGCGATTTGTCATAGACCCATTTGATAACCTAATGGAAAAAATTTATAGGGGCCTTTGAATTATTTTAACGGCGACAGGCAATGATACCAAGGACTAGAAAATACAAGAAGCGCGCCTTACACTGTATTGGAGGAGAAAAACTCGAAATATATGACAATCTTGATTTTACAAAAGAAAGCGATAAAATGTTTATTTTGTAATAATAGAAAAGTTGGAAAAATACTTTGAATCAAAAGTAATAAAAATGTCGAACAGCACAAGTTCTCTATATGTAGGATGAATGGTTTATGAACGTTAAATGAAATGATTTCAACAAAACTTTGAATTTTAAACTAGATACGTGAGCAAAGATAAATGTCATTTCCAATTCCAAAATAAAGAAATCCCAATCAACTCAAAAATTAAATCTCAAGCGATTAAATGTACCTACTTGGTTCCTGTTTTTGATCGTAACTATTAATAATAACCTTCGTGATGTACATTTTTCATTATTCAAAGAAATAATCACGCGTGTCCATTGTTTATGAACCATTAAGAATTTAAATATATTAATTAGAAACGATAAATAAGAAATCTGCGAGATTATTATTATTATAATGACTGCCTAAAAATGATTCAAAACTACCAATTTTTTGAGGGTATAGGTCAAATAAAATCTATTATTTGTAATTTTCGTTCACAATAGATAATTATACACCATGAATTTTTTTTTGCCTTGTAGAAACGGGCCTTTAGTTTAAGGTCTAAAAGTAGAGATCGAATGATAAACGATATATAATAAGAATAATAATAATAATAATAATAATAAACAGCCACGAAAAAAACACATAACTGGAAAGCTACTGGAAATGATAACATCCACAATTTCTACCTTAAATACTTTACTTGCATACACAATTACCTGGAAGCGGCATTTAATAAATTCATCGAACACCCTAACACAATACCATCATACATGACAACTGGCATAACATACCTAAAGCCTGAAGACAACGACATTAAAACCCTCAAAATACAGACCCATAACCTGTTTAACAACACTTTATAAATGCTTTACATCCATCATTGCCAACAGAACATTGTACAGATAACCAAATTCTAACAGATGAACAAAAAGGGTGTATTAAACAATCAAGAGGGTGCAAAGAACAACTAATCACAGACATGGTAGTAACTGAACAAAGCATAAAACAAAAAAGAATCTGTACACAGCATACATTGACTATAGAAAAGCATATGACTCGTACCTCATAGCTAGCTGGCAAAATATTAGATATCTATAAGATAGACCCTAAGATAAAATACGTACTAAAAAAATTACTCACTAAATGGAAAACAAAATTGGTCACCAACGAAAACAATAAAACAGTGGAAACAAACTACATTGATATTAAACGCGGAATATTTCAAGGAGATGCGTTGAGCCCGTTGTGGTTTTGTCTAGCAATCAATCCTCTATCAAACATCTTAAAAAGAACAATGTCGCACAGATAATACACCAGAAGGAAGTTAAATACACTCTAACACACCTTCTGTATATGGATGATATTAAACTTTATGCAAGAAATGAGAGAGACCTGACTCATCTTCTAGAACTAACTCACACATTCTCCAAAGACATAGAAATCGAATTTGGACTTGATAAATGTAAAACACAAACCATACAGAAAGGCATCCAACAAACAAGCAGAGTAGAAAGTAATAATATACCACCAATAGAACCTATGGATGAAAATGATGTATACAAATATTTAGGAGTGTTACAAAAGAAAAATATCGATCACAAAACAATGAAAAAGAACATAAAGGAAAAATACGTAAGTAGAATATAGGAAATACTAAAAACCAAGTTGAATGCTAAAAATCTCACAAAAGGAATTAACACTTATGCCATGCCCCTGTTAACATACACATTTGGAATCCTTAAATGGTCACAAACAAAACTAAAAGTCCTTCAAACAGAAACAAATGTATTAATGACAAGGTATCGAAACCACCATCCTAAGTCTGCCATAGAACGATTAACATTAAAGAGAAAGGATGGAGGAAGGGGTATAATAGACATTGTCAACTTACATAATAGGAGCGTCACAAACCTGAGACAATATTTCTATCAGAAAAAGAACAATCGGCATACTATAAAGCAATCACAGAGGCAGATAAATACACAACACTACAATTAAGTAACACCAAAAAGAGAACAATCTACACAGATGAACAGAAAATCACAAAATGGAAACAAAAGCGTCTTACAACTGGCTAATTCATGGGGATCTGTATCCAGAAACGGAAGGTTTTATGTTAGCCATAAAAGATCAAGTAATTAAAACGAATAACTATAAGAAATATATTCTAAAAGAGAACATCGTGACAAACCTCTGTAGAAAATATAAAAAGCTAGTGAGACGATCCATCATGTAATAGGAGGCTGTCAGACAATAGCACAAAAAGAATATAAACATAGGCATGACGATGTGGGTAAGATCCTCCACCAAGAATTGGCTCTCAAATACAACCTGACAAAAGAGAAGAAAAGATACTTCCAATATGAACCCAACAACATCCTTGAAAGTGATGATTATGAAATATATTGGGACAGAAGCATAATAACTGATAAGAACATTACACACAACCGACCTGACATTACCCTTTGGAAGAAAAGAGAGAGAGAAGTAATACTGATAGATATAGCAGTGACAAACGATACCAATTTGGAAAAAAGTTAGAATCATCCCCATTATAATATCCAACATGGGAACAATCCCCAAATATCTATTTAGATCACTAAAAAACTAGAGGTAAAGCCGTACATTTTTCAAACAATGCAAAAGACAGTAATCCTTAACACCTGTCATATAGTACGTAGATTCCTATATTCTGAATAATAGAAAAGAGATAAACATTTGGTTACGACAGTTTTTATACTCTCCAACCAAATTATACCGGCTTAGGCCGTGCATACTGCATACCTGAAAATAATAATAATAATAATATATGGTTTATTGGTTTCAGACACAAGTGGTAAAATACAAAAAAGTTCATTCAAATATGAAACCTTTCTTTTTATTTTATTTTATAATAATTGCAAAAATAACAAAACCCACTGAATTTATTAATCCGATTATGATTGTTAATAATAATGTTGAGACCCACAATGTTTACGTCTCGAATATTATCAATAGACGTGTTACTTAGAGAAAGTTAGCAATAGGGCGGTGTGGGTAGCTGTAAAGGGCGTAGACGTAGTTGAAGTTACCGTTAAATTAGATTTAAATCTGAAAAATATTTCGATCCTTCTCGAGAATTTACAGCGGACCAGATACATCATCAACTAAATATAAAATACGAAGAACCCGGCCGTTGTATACAAATACTACTTGTTATTATTGACCTAAGCAATTCTTTCTCATGAACGGCTCTAATCGTTTAGGAACATTAAACAAAACTCTTAGAGACATATACAAAAGACCATAAACATACAGAACTCATTAATTTAAATCATTACAATATTGCAAAAAAAAATTACTGAAATTTATTTAATTCAGTTGACGTTTACCCTACTTTATATTGAGAAAATTAATAAAATTGCGAAAGAAAGGAAGAAAATTAAGGGAAAAAATCGTTAAAACAGCAACAAATATTATCGCTACTAATTAATAATAAGTAGTCCTTTTACATTGCATTATCGTAAAAAAATTATTAATAGCGAATCAACTACAATAAGATATTTAAGTGTTTTAGCGGTCGAAAGGGTTAATTTTTGGGGTTGAATATTAATAAAAATTATAACGTTTATCTTTTAGTTGTCACAAATTTTGATTAGCTTAAAAATACTTGATTTAATTGCAAACAAGCCACTATAAGAACTAATTCGAAAATCTAAAATTAATGTTACAAAAATAAGAAATGATGAATTTAAAACAAAATGCTAGCTTTAAAACAAACACAAAATAAATTTTTGATTAAAAATTTTGAAACATATTAAATTAAGAAGCTAATATTAAAATAAAAGCTTAACACTACACAAAATAAAAATGTTCAATGTGAAACCAACAGACAGACTTAATAGAATCAAATTTTTAATAAATCAAAACTTAAAGCTGCAAAATAAAAATAATACGTTAAACAAAAGGTGGAATAAGAAAAACTTGTCAAGTGTAAACTGTAAAAGTAAAGTAAATAAAAATTAGAAGTTGTTAGTTGGTAAAGTGGACTTAAAAATAAATTTTCAAAAATTAAAAGTTGAATGCGATCATATTCGGACGATTTGCTGGTATTGTCGAACGAGGGGCAGCAGTTGTTTAACGTATCATTTTTATTTTGCAGCTTTAAGTTTTGATTTATTAAAAATTTCTTCCTATGTTTTTTTAAAGTTTATTAGTACAATATACGTCAACTGCCAATAAATACATACTTGTAAGTGTAATTTTAGTATAATTTATATTGATGAACTATTTATGTATTTATAATAGGGGATTCAACTTTTACAGTATTGTCATTTTTCTAAATTTCAAATTCACTCCCGTTATTTGTTACATTGAAATATATAGAAGTATTACTCGCGCCAAACCATAACACCACTTTTCTATTTGATGACGTCACATGAAGTGACAAGGACGCTAACTATTTTTCTATTCTTGATGCAAATAAAGGGTGTTAGCAAATTACACTGTCTGAACAAACTTCAAAATTAACTGCATTTACAACTATATTTAAAAGATTTAGATATTTACTGGTTTACCTTATAGATTATGTAATGGACCGGAAATATTTCATAGAATATTTTCTGAAATGTTTGAAGATAATCCAAGAAGAAAAATTATATTGACAGTTTATTATTATTGCAAGTACAATTACAGAACATAAAAGTTTAAGCCAAATGTTAATCAGAGCAAAATATAAATGTGTTAGGTTTATCAAACAAAAATGCCAATTTTTAATAAGTGAAGAAAATATTTTGATGATGTATTCAACAGTAAGGGGTATCAGTGTAGACACAGATCAAGTTGAAGATATTTCTAAAATTAAAATACCAAAAATTAAAAAAAATATTTTACAATGTGGATAGAACACACAGTATGTTGAGCATAATAATATACAGTGTGTTCATTTACTGTGTAATTGTCCGATTATGGACCCCCCAGACTACTTGTCCGAAAAAGTGTGAGCAGGCTTCCCAAATAGACTAAAAGTTGCACATTTTAAAAATATTTTCATATATATAGGGTGATTCAAAACGTAGTCAACACAAGTTGATTTTTTAAAATAGAACACCCTGTATATTTTTGTACCGTCGAATAACTCGTAAAATTTTCCGCACGTTCATATCCCTAAATTCAGCGGTTTTCAAATTATTTGCATTTTTCCAAAATTTTTATTAGATGTACACGGTATCAAAGAAATTAGTGTACCGTGGAAGTTATTGTAGGGATAAAAATTATTTTGTAAGGTGTTAAAATTTGAGTACGGCCCTAATAAGAACCATTCTCGATGCCCGAAAATATTGTACAGAGCGTCCGAAAATTTAGTTCAAACTTTGGCATCACAAATACCTGTAAACTCAATTTTTTCAAATGGAAACCACTATTTTTATGTCACTAGTGAATTCTCCTTCAAAATCAATCCAATTTTTTCCTAAAGTAGACTACGAGAATTGGAATAACAGGGACCTTATTCTCTAATGTCACTTGTTATAATCGTGTGCGACTCTATGTAAATGTCGACTAATATCTAAACATTCTAATTTTCAAATGTAGCATACATTTTTACTAGAAACATTGTAGAATACCCTTAGAGAACTCTACATTTTTGATCGTACACGTCATGACATTCTATCCAATTGACAACCTACATACATCTAACAATTTTTTTGTCAAAATCACATCACCCGCCATGTCACCTATCTGTCAAAGTCCTTTATAAAACATACTTTTGAATTAAGTTGCTATGTTGGCAAACTTCTACTACGCATAAATTGTCGTACGCGATTTTGCGTGTCGAATGGTATTTGAGAATATATTATTGGTCCATACGACATTACTATTCGACAATTGTCGACTACTTCAACGATTGTTCGACATTTTTAGAATAGAGTACCTACCAAGTTTCTTATGTCAATTGTTTCATTGACAACATTGCCTAAAAGACAGTTTTAGCTTTTCAAAGAAGCCCTCATGTCTTAAGAGCAAAACGCCAAGCAATATTACACTAAAAAGGCAGAGGGTTTTCTTTTTAACCTCTATCTTGAAGATCCTTAAAAGGAGTAATATTATAAACAAATTTAAGTTTTCCGTAAGACGGAATTGCGCCCTGCCGAGTCCACAATATAGAATAAAATTACAAGAAACTTAAATACTAAACCAGCGACACACGAGGTGCATAAAAGGTCAACATGCAAACCTGCATTAAGCCATCCATTCATACATTCATGTTACATAATAAATTTACCAGATGCAAGAATTTTTTATTCAGCTGCAAAGCACCCATTGGAAGATCACAGAAGCAATTTAAACTTAAAAACTTGTTATCCCAATCCTCATAATCTACTTTACAAAAATATGGATTTTATCGAATAACTCAAAAACTGCTTATATCAGGCATACTACATGTTAAATACTTTCCCAATGATTTTTACAGAGAATTCTCTATAGTGACATAAAATGGTAGTTTCTATTTAAAAAATTGAGTTTACAGAGATTTGTGATGCCAAAGTTTTAACCAAATTTTTCGGACGCCCTGAACAAGTTTTCGGGTATCGAGAATTGTTCTTATTAGGGCTGTACTCAGACTTAAAAAAATAATTTTTCTCTACAATAATTTCTACGATACACTAATTTCTTTGAAGCCGTATATCTATTAAAAATTTTGAAATAATGCGAATAACTTGAAAACCGCTGAAGCTAGGGATATGAATTACGGGTCAAATGTACGCAAAATTTCACTAGTTTCTTGATGGTGCAAAAATATACAAGATGTTCCAAAAAATCAACTTTTGTTGTCTAGGTTTTCTAAATCATCCGGTATATACAGGGTGTCACAGAGATAACTCCCCATGTTTGTATTTCCGTTATTTTTATTTTTATAATTTTTAAAAATTTTTGTAAATGAGATTAAATTCTCTATAAGATAAGTAAATACAATTTTCAAATTCTGCACTTGTATAATGTAGCGATATTCAACTTTTGTTTTCAAATAGCATAATATACTTTTTTAATATTTTGGATAGTACCTTTTATTCACTTTACAACCATATAAAAATATTGCTCCTACATAAGAATTTTTGTTAGAAAAATACGATTAATAATTGAATGTAAGTTTGCTATGGAAATAACTAATGTTTGTCATTTTATCTAGGACCATATAAAAACAATGCGTAAAGTTAGTTGTCAAACTGATTTTCCTAATTTTTGAGTGTTCCGTTAATCATATTATACAGGGTGTCCAAGAGATCACTCTCCAGGCTTGTATTTTCGTTATTTTTATTTTTTTATTATTTTTTTAATTTCCGTAAATGAAATTAAATTATCTATAAGATAAGTAAAGACAATTTTCTATTATAACATAATCACAAAATAATAATAATCACATTAGCACCATGTCTCACATTCATATTTATTATGATAAACGGAACACTATCAATTAATTTGACTTTACGCATTGTTTTTATAGGTTTCTAGATAAAAATGACAAAAATCAGTTACTTCCATTGCAAACCTACCTTCAACTATTTTTCTAAAAATTCTTATGTAAGACCCATATTTTTTTATATGGTTGTAAAGAGAATAAAAGGTCTATCCAAAATATTTAAAAAATATATTATGCTATTTGAAAAAATGAATATGGCTACCATTATACAAGTGCAGAATTTGAAAATTGTATTTACTTATCTTATAGAGAATTTACTCTCATTTTACTTCTCATTATCCAAAAATATTATATATTGGGAATAACTCGAGAAAGGTTCAACGGATTTTGTTCCGCTTTCGTATGCTGATTGTCTGCTTCCGAAGACGTTTTTTTGTGTAATGTGGACTAATTTTGATGCCAGGAAAAGTGGCTTTCATACGGGCAGTGTCAAATAAATGATATTTTAACAACCGTCAACGATACAAAACCAAAATAATTTTGACAAATCAAACGAACAATTTGAAAACTTTTTCTCTCTTGTTAAATTGCGCTAATGTTATTAGTTTGGCAAGAAAAATTAAAATCATATCCCTGCAAGGCACATCCATACGCTTAGAAATTCAAGTAGACTGCTAGTAGGCTATGTGTCGTAAAAATATTTTCGGCAATTTGTCCTCAGTAGCATTTTCGGCAATTTCTCCACATAAATATTTTCGGAGTTTTATAACCCGAAACATTTTCGCCGATTTGTCCACATAAACATATTCGGCGTCAAAGGAATGAAACACTAAACTGCAGCGTCTATTTAACAAACAGAAAAATACTAAAAACTGCACCAAAAACTTTGTCACACCCTTTTGGTGAAAAATTGTTTTTGTACGCGTAAGTAAATTTGGTTCGTAAAAGTTCTTTGGAATGGAAATGCATCATAGTTTCAAAATGTTTCTGTTACTTTGCAATGCACGTGTGTTTCATGGTCAAGTTTGCCGGAATATTGTTTTTGGTCATTTGATATTTTCTTAATTCAGATTTATAAATGATGTTATCGCCACGTTCATGCAATTAAAGACTAGGACTTGTCGAAACGCTTATTTCCATAGTTCTCACACTTCGATTTTTGAATTCAACTTCACAGGCCTTAATTTGTTTTGCTACCTCAAAGGTTTCTTTGTTCGTTCCTTGAAAAACAGTCGGTGTTGGCCGACGTTATCAGTTAAATTAAAGATATGTTTGTCTAAATGAAAATAACACACGGCTTGCGCCCACGGTCGAAATTCTAGGTAATCGGTTTTGTTTGATACTTCTGAGAATATTGTAGCGCAGTAAATTTTTTGTAACGTTCGTTGTGTAAAAAACCGATGAGAGAGGTGACTCTCTTTACCTGATGTTAGTAAATAGTTTAGTTTTTAGAGTTTAGTTTTTAAGTAGACTCCGGACGAGTAAGATGAGTCTTTAAGCAGATTTACGACTAGTAACATGTACCTAATAGACATGTACCGTATAGTGCGGATTATGTTGTTTGTAATTAAAATTAAAACGACCGCCTAATTACCGTAAGTGCCAAAAGTTTAAACGCAAGCTTTTCGAGGGCGCGAGTGAAAATTACGTTTGATGTGTATCCACAAAAGGACCTCTCGTTCGTGGCCGTGAAGAGAATAACGTTTGATTAATGTTGAAATCAAAATAACCGCACTGCGGATGGTAAACAATTTCTTGTGCACACGAAATTTTAATTAAGAAACATGCAAGTTATGGGCATGTTATACGAGACTTCGGATTGAAATCAATGGTTCCTGGTGGATGATTTTGAAATAAATAGTTCCGAGTGGATTATTCTTCGCTAAATGGTTCCTGATGGATTATCTTAAGCTGTTTATGGATTAGAAGGAAGAAAACCTCAACTGTAAGTACGCGTATTTGAATTAAAGTAGGTACCGTCTAGGATAAGATTAGTTTTTAGTATGTTGTAACAAGTTTCGCGGAGGTTCTGCATGTTCGACCCCATTTTGTATTAGATTAGTACGCGGCGTAAAACCTTCGGTCACGCCCGGTATCGGGGTCATTTGGCCGTCTTGCATGATGTTCTGTAATAAGCGTCAAACGCTAGTGTAAGATTTTGTTTAATAGAGAACCGTTAGTAATGATTATTCTCTTTTATTATCTCAAGTGTTTGCATTTCTCCGTTTTCTTCAGTGAACATTTGTCTTAACAATTAAAAGATTAGGGTGGCGCCTAACAACACCGACTGTGACCTAATGTAAAGACCTTTAGTATTCGATAAAGGTAAGTGAGAGACAAATCTAACTCGCCCCTCGCCGTTTTGCTAGCCGGCACATTCGTTTGCTACGAATTTAATTTTCAACTTTCGTGGTGTAACAACTTTACTCGGACACGTGTTTCAATAGCTAAGCTATCATAATCAGCAAACCGATACTAATATTAAAAACAATAGAAAGTTTATATATACTATCTGCGTGTCACGCATCGTTACAATTGATTCTAATATAAGCTTGAATAATTCCAAAAATCCTAATGGACCGTTATCATCATAATTCATAAGCAAATTTCTGTTTTAAAAATTTCTAAACTTTCACAAGAATCAAGTTCGTTTTTATTATCTACCCTCTTCATTAATTAAATGTCGCCTACTCTATGGCCATTTTCAAGCAAATGCATGGCAACACTGGAGCTATCTGTGCGATCATATTTGACATGAGCTAAGTGCTCTTTAAAACGAGTTTTAATAGGTCTCTTGGTTTGCCCTATATATACTTAGTTACAGTCTTTACAATTTATTTTATATATTCCCGATTTATCACACATTTCTATTGGGTCTTTTGGATTGCCTAAAAGATTTTGCTAGTCCTTACTACTAGAGATTGCTGTTTTATAATCAATATTTTGTGTATGTGGGATAATTTGGTAATTTGACATATTTCTTATCTATTTTGCTATTACTAATTCCTAACGTTGTAATGTTTCTAATGTTTAACTTATGTTTATGTTTTCTAATTATGTTTGTGACAATAGATTCCTCAAAACCATTGTATGATGCGATCTGCTTAATATTTCGCAGTTCTTTTTGAAAGTTTTGTTTTGACAATGGGAAATGTAATAACCTGTAATAAACCTCATAATGTTAGTATCTTTACGATAAATATCTATATCTAGTTTGTTGTCATTTCTTGTCACTAAAATGTCTAAAAAGGTAATTTACGGTTTGCTTCTGTTTCATAGGTAAACTTGAGTCTCAAATTTTGAATTTAAAATTTCTACAAATTGCTGAGGGCTGTAACTTTAGTGTCGATGACCGCAAAACATCATCTACATATCTAAACCAAATTCTAGGAAAGTATTCTAAATTATTTTTAAATCAGTTTTAAATTTACCCATGAACAGGTTAGCCATAAACGGAGATAAGCTGTTACCCATTGGTGTACAATGATTTTGTTGATAAATATTATTGTTAATTTCAAAGTAGGTTTGACTCATACATAATCGTGCTAATTTAATAAAATTATCTACTTCTGAATTGTCTAAATGGTTTTGGTGTAACATATCTTTCAAATAATCTAAAGTGACATCTATCGGAACGCTTCGAAACAATGAACAGACATCGAATGAAACTAAAACTTCGTTCTCGGTCAGCTCAATGAATTTTGAACACTGAAATGTGATTGTTGACAACCATTTAGATATCAGATAAGTAGGAGCATTAATATATGAAACAATGGGCCGCATTGCATTTCCGGGTTTATGTATCTTAGGTAAACTATACATTCTAAGAAGAACCGGGTTAGATACCGTTAGTCTAACCTAAGTTGATTTGGTATAATATTTTCACATTCTAATAAGACTCTACGAGTATCAGCAATTATTTTGGGAAGAGGATTTTAGATATTAATGAATAGGAGCCTTCATTAAGCATCACCTGAACTGACTCAAATTCGAGGTTTTGTCCACAGAAAATTTTCGGCGTTTTGTCCCCACACATATTCAGTTGGAATCCAGGTAACCGCCAAGTTACGATCGCTAAGGCGGTTTGTCCAGGTCCCTACCAAATCACAGATGTGCCATAACGTTTGCAAAACATGTAGTTGTTTTCAGTTAAAGTTAAATATTGTATTACTAGAGCAACGTCCAGAGACGATTTTAAGTATTGATATTAATGCATTACGCTTATATTACAGTTGTCGTGAATCAAAGATTTAAAAGAGGTCATAATTACCATGCATTTGGCACAAATTTTTCGCTCTTCGTATCTACCTGACGAGAACCATTACCACAGTTGTTTACCCGAGATTCAAGGATTTGTTTTGTATTATACGAATAGAAAATAGGATTTTCAAATAATTCGCATGCTTTAATTTTGGCTGAATTGTTAGGTAATACAAAATTCTCGTTTTATTAAATTTCTCGGCCGACCAGGCAGATTTTGAAATTCTTTTTATGTATCATCTGTAGATGGTACCTTAATTTTCCTTCATCCCTATCCTTTAATGAATTTTTTAATTTATGTGCCAATTTCACTTTTTGCGTTCCTATGGTCCGCTAAATCTCCCCCTGCAACTAATTATAGCTTCGTATGTGATTTGTCTGCGATTGTGCGGAAAGAACGTATTTTTCGATTCTTTGTACAACTTCGGGGTTGCTTTTTTCGGTTTTCCCCGTAATTGTCTTCACGCACGTGTTTTACGTACACACAAAGAATGTTAAATATTTTGGGAAAAAGTAAATTATTAAATTTTATCCAAATTTTATATTTAGAATCCTAATGCAATTACAAATAACTTTTCCTTATGACATTTATCCATATTTTGATAAATAATCGCATTTCCAGCCATTTTAAAATTTCAAAAGACATTTCGGCGGTGTCATAGTAGAGGAATGACAAATAGTTTTATTCATTTTGTGGATATTAATCATACTAAAACGAATGCCGAAATCCGTTTTCCAATAATCATACAAATAAAAAGTTTCCCGTATGGTGCAGACTTTATAGTGGGCACTGTGTGATATGACTTTTAGGAAATAACAGAAAAAGTTTGAAACATTTTCTGATTCTTGCTGAAAATGCTCATTACGGTACTAACTGTATTCAGCATTTGAAAATATGTGTAAGTAAGATCTATCCAAAACAAATCGTATAATTAGATGAATTTGGAAAGAACTTACTAAACTAAAAAGCTCCATGAGTTTTTAGAAACAAAATAAAACTTCGATTATCTATAATCCTTTTTATTTTAACGATATAAAAACAATATGGACTTTTCATTGACTGACAAAAAGAAGAAGAGCAAACCAACAATATATGGTAAACTAAAACCAGCTAATGACTCTAGATTATTAATTCAAGTTTGTCGATTAATGTTTGACTGCATAGATCGATTTATACAACGAACCTTGAAGGATATCATTAAAATTTTTCGAATTGCAACAGATTCTATCCTTCATCAGTGGTGGATGTCGATGAAGTCAGAGACGCAAAATTAATTTTGTCCTGACTACAATGTTTATACAAAATAAAATAAATATAAAAGTGCAAAAAATTCCCCAAGAAAATTATTATAGCGAATAATAAAGCAACGTAAAAAGTGAGATAGAATGTACCCGTACGCATTATGTCATATAAGAATGGTCGTCGGTCATATCTCAAAGAACAAGTTTAACTTGAAAATCCCTGAAAATATTTTCAAGCTTCTAAAATGACCGTTGTAAGCGATTTTTAAAATTTGCTTAATTAATGTTCTAAAAGATACACTTTATAATTTATAAATAATTCTGATCATTTTTGTTTGTTGAATCTTAACCAACGATTTCACGCTGAACTTCACATCGCCCCGGTACTAATAAACGTGAAAGTGTAGAACTTTTGATACCTATGTAGAAAAATTTGAAAAATGAACCAATACGTTGTAGAAAAAAACATTTAAATTACTGTTTTCTAAAATGTTACGTAATTTATTGTTGACCTTATTTATAAAACTAAAGTTGTGACTACACAATATTTTTTTCCTTAATTATCTATAATTCCGATAATTTTCAACCAATTGTAACAATAGAAAGGTTCTTTCATAAGATGAATTGCATTTTTAGGGCATTTTTATTTTTAATTCGTTCGTACTTTAGCGTCTAGATAGCGTCAACCAAGATATTATTGTAATAGGAGTACGTATGTTGAAATTTTCACAGTAAAATAGACTCTTCGTTCCTAAGAGAGCAGTAAAAGCTGGAACTTTCTGTCTATCCGAAGCACCCAAGAATGTTTGATGAAACTTTCATTAGGAAAATTAAAAACTGGTATAGTTGAAAACAAATGCAAGCAAAAACAAAATAATACTTCATATTGGTAATCTTATTCTAATTTATATTCGTTCCTTAGTCCACTCAAAACTGAAAGGACCTTAAAATGTTAAGAATTTGCTTCGATTATTATTTTTCTTTACTAATCTTTATCTTCATCATTTAAAAAATTACGTTTCAACATCTTCTTTAGGAATGTCATGTATTTCAGGACTGGGTTATTCTAGTTCTACATCTTCATGTTATCTTTATCATCTTCACTAATGTTTGTTAATAAAAGATCAGTAGAATTAATCTCATTCAACTTAGTGGAATAATTATCGGATGTATTACAAGCTCCCGGCATGGCATGAAGGCTCTCTTGCAGTTACATAAAGAATCTGTTTGTTTTGTATGCAACCAACTATGTTCTAACAATTCTGCAGTATTTTACCTGAATATAGCTTGAGACATTTGACAATCGCTAATTAGGATATCTATTGTTTGCTCAAAATACTTAGTTTTCTTTAAGTTTGTAGTAGCTATGTATTTTATGGCAAACCACATACATAAAACAAACATAAAATATTATTTCAAATTTCCGTTATAAATATGTAACGTAAAAGTCACCAATAATCATCTTTTTTCACATTTAAAATCTTTGAAACATTGTGGTTTTGACTGCGGTTTCTACGATATGGATATTATATCAGAAAACGTATAGGATTAAAAGTGTATTTACCGTAAAATGCATTGTATGTAATTTACAAAGCACTTTTGATACCGAAGAAGAAGGAAACGTCGTTACCAACATGGCTTCTGTATGTGGAATTATAGCGATAGGTGCACGATACAGTCAGTTTAGTGAGTTATACTTATCTCTAAACATACCTCCAATGTCTGTACACACATAAAAGGCAAAAGAAGAGATAATCAAAAAAAAATTGTGATGCTGCATTTGAAGAAAAGAGAGTTGCTGGAATGGAAAAATTAAAGTTAGCTAAAGATTGGGAAGATGTAGATCTCGACGGTGTTCCTATTATAACAGTCATTGTGGATGGCGCTTGGTGTAAGCGCTCCTATAAAACCAATTACCTACAATGCGTTATCAGGTGTAGCCTGCATAATAAGTGCCAAAACTAAAAAGTTTTCAACTTGGGCGTCAAAAATAAATATTGTGCATTCTGTCAAAATGATAACACAGAACATTCCTGCACATAACTGTTTTAAAAACTGGAGCGGCACGTCAACTTCTATGAAGTCTCAGATTATTATGGAAGGATTTAAATGTTCTCTGGATTTACATGGCGTAAAATATAATAAAATCATCGGAGATGAACACAGCAGCGTGTATAAAAAAATTTGGGCCAAACTTTTTCATCGAAAAATGAAATGCTGAAACCACATATTACGCAATTATTGCAGCAAAAGCTGTGTAAAAGACCGAAATTAGATGCAATCATACGTAATTTTTTATAAACAAATGTACCTACTACGGTTTAGGACAACTGAAACACTGAAACACAAAAATCTGAAAATATACCTTTGCAATTAAAAATTAGTAGTTTGAAAGACATTAGCAATTGGCCAAGGGTGCTAAATAAATCCTAATATTTTTGCATTGGGCCAAAACCTGGAGAAACAAACCTATATGAATTATTAAAAAAGAGCAATTTATTTGAAGATTTTAATAAATGCATAGAGTAGCTAATCATTCGTCTAATTTATTGCATGATGTAGGTAGACAATAACTACGCTGAAAATTTTAATCATATAGTAAACAAATTCATAAAGTGGAAAACGAGTTAATTTCACATTGACGGGGTCTTATGAGTCCAGATGCAATGCAGCTGCCGTGAGTTTTAACAAAAGAAGAATGTAACTGGAAAAATAAGGATACCGACAGGAAAAAGGGCAATACGGTATGAAGAAAAGATGGAAAACAAGAAAGAAAATAAGATATTATATGAATGCTGGAAGGACGTAGAGGAGCAAAAGATAAAATATGGTGACGATGCTAGAAGAAGATATTATGAAAGAGGAGGATATGCAAGGAAAGAAATAAAAAAGATAAGAGATGGGGGAAGAAGTAAGGAAGAAGAACTAGTACAGAGAGATAGAGACACACAGGTGGTGGAATGACAAAGATAAGAAGTGTAGAATGTGTAGGGTGGGGTGGGAAAATGTAGAGCATTTGAAACTAGAGTGTAGTAAAGTAAAGCGGACGAAAGAGTGAGAAAAGTGTTGTTGGGAGAGAGGGTGAAGGAATTGTGTGGATGAGGAAGATGGTGGAAAAAAGAAAGTGGATGGAAGAAAGAAAACGAGAAGTAATAAGAATAGAATGAAGAGAAGAGCCAAAGGAAAAAATTTTTATTTTTTTTTTGTTGTTGCGTTTATTGTTATGTTAAGAAATAACCAAATCTTTTGTTAATGTAAATAGACAAATAAATTGAAATCGGATTGAACAAAAGAGGCGATTTTTGAAGTTAATTCATTCTAGACTGAATAACGGTAAAATTGGAAAATACACAGAATTTTTAGCAAATTTTTAATCCTGTATGGTTTCAAGAAAAATTGGTTCCCTTACTCCAAGTAGCTTTGGAAGAGTATGCAAATGAACAGCCAATCTTGTAAAAACGATTTTATATGGTAATCCAAAACAAAACATTGTAAAACAATTCAACACGAAATTATTAAGGAAGAAAATGCGTTTAGAGAATTTGAACAGCATTATAATCAGAAAATGTGGACTAAGTATTTGTAGATAATCAAAAGAGATACTTGGCAGCTTCTCCCGATGGGTTCACTGAAGATGACGGAATCATTGAAGTGAAATGTCCTTATGGAGCACG
Source organism: Abscondita cerata (assembly GCA_030710515.1). Classification (NCBI taxonomy): domain Eukaryota; kingdom Metazoa; phylum Arthropoda; class Insecta; order Coleoptera; family Lampyridae; genus Abscondita; species Abscondita cerata. The sequence continues at coordinate 29,264 of JALBCR010003917.1, read as the reverse complement.
GGATATGAACGTCACAGGTGCTATTCAGTCTAAAGTCATTTCGTACTGTACAGTTAAAAACAACGACGATGGTTCAGTAAACATTCGGTTAAAACCCAATTACAACTATATGTTTCAAAGTTTTTTATAATTTATACAGTAATCAATTTTTATTTTTAAAAACAAGTACAACAGGTCTGTGTATAGATAAGATATAACCAATAAAATATCAATCACCTTGTCATCAATCAAAACTAACGTATAAAATGGTTTTACAATTATGCAAAAAGTACATATTAATGCAATGCAATATACTGCAGAGGAGCCTTAAAACGTGATTGTCCATGACATGACAAAAACTGATTTTCGTGACCTTTCATTGCGGATAACTTTTTAGCCCTGTCGATATCTTTCTCGATTTTAATATATTATTTAAAACAACGAAATAAAGTGATTAAAAAGAAGAAGAGTTATTTTTAAATTTTTGTACAAAACCATATTTTCGTCTAAAATGACTGGAGTATGTAATATAAATTACAAAAATACATAAAAATTTCGTCGTGTTTGTTGAAGAAGAAAATGTTTGTGTTTTCTACATTATTTAATTGCAAATGAAGATTTGAAAAAGAGTCTCTTTCGTTCGACTCTATGTGATATTGATGCTGGTAAACGGTTTATTTTAATTACACACTTGCGTTTGTTTGTGTACTTTATTCATAGCAAAATTAAGACATTACCCGTATACGACTTGAAACCAACTCCACTACGCAAGTGTAAAGCTTGTTGCGAACTTTCAAGATTCGTCAACCAATATAACTCGTTTTAATGTATTCATTTTTTTCTAATTTGTATAAGAAACAATACGAAAAGGTGCGCATAAAACAATTTTATAAATCGCTTGAACAAAAATTTTGTATAGTTACAGTAACAACAATAAAGAAATCAATGAACTTTTGCTTACCAACCAATTAGATTGCTTTGTTCACGGAAGTCCACTATTAGCAGATAACCAACGCAGTCAAGTCGATGCCACACACTACACCAACCAAATAACTCTAATCAATTCATATTATTTTCATTGTAAATACAAGCTCTTTGAATTAAAAAGCATGTTAGCATTGAACAGGGCTGTTGAAACAGAACGCTTGCGCGTTTATTTTCTAACAATAATACTTTTTCAATATTTCTTTGGTAGGTAATTTTAAATTTTATTTATAATAGCTCTGACTTCCACACGTAACAAACATAAACATAACAACAAATAGATTATCAGTAAATTGTTACAGAAAATGATAAAGTTTGTTTTTAACAAACAATATAATACGACTGACTTTATTTTTTAAATGAAAATAAATTTAAATTAGATTAAAATTATTCCGATTCAAAATTACCTTGCACTTGACATACAACTAAAACAAATATAAAAACACTTTTGTCAGTTAAATTACAGTAGGACAACAATTACAACTAAGAATATCTCCAGGAAAATTGCCACTGGAAATGAAAGAATACATTTCACATATTGGACACTTACAGGAGACGAAGTAAACTTGTTTCAGAATCTTATGAATTGTGACCTTTTGAAAATTTAAAATTAACGCTTAAAATATCGGCTTACGTAGTTCACTATGACCGAAGAGCACATGGCTAAGTGTATGCTAGATCAAATGTTTCAGATGATCACTATTAAATGAAAATTACACTTGATTTGTTTTCTGGAAAACAGAGTTAGTTTTGTAGGATGGAATGATAACATAATTTTACAAAAACCGATGCACCGGCACCGCTACGGTTCATATAAAATTCTGAAGGTCCTTTACCCACACAACAATTTTCAATTCTCACGATGAGATAAGTCAAAATACGACAGAGTTTTTTTTGTTTAGTTAAATCAAATTATGTAGTAAAATCGATAGCGCCTCTGAACATGCACCCTGCCGTGCAGTAGATACGCGGACCTTTGATATTACCTTTAAAAACTAGATTCTTTCAAAATCAGTTTCTTTTAGGTTCCTTAATGTCTACAATTTAAATATATTTTCAATTATACATGCTGATGTCTAAAAAAGTGATACCTTTCGAGATATCGATTTTTAACCCTTCCTTGAGTCAATATCAGTCTTCAGATATTTGACGTTTTTAGGTAACATATTGCTTTCGTCGTCAAAACAAACATGATGCTGACACCGACTCCAGACAGTAAAACCAGAAATATAAAGGAAAGCAGTTATGGCTAAATTTTCATATATCTCAATACAAAGTGTTTGATAGATACAGGTTTAACATGTTCTTTAATTAATGAGACGCTGGTCGATAAACTAAAACTGAATATAATTTCGCGTATCATACCATTGCAATGGTTCAAGGCCACTATTTGCAATTATAGCCCTGATCAAAGGAAGTAACCGATTTGGACTGTTATGGAATAGCAGAGCTACTCGAATTACTAAGAAATTATTCTCAGTTGTTAACCACCTCAGTCAAGCCGCTGAATGTGATAACCTCTGGCGAGGTATCAGGTTAACAGAAAACAATACTATCTACCACGACTATTATCATGTCGGAATCTGAACCCTAAAAGGTGAGCGAAATCGTTACCGAACTTAATGCAATAAAAACGGAACCATTATTAAAAGTAATTCTTCTTTTGCAAATCCAACTAAAAATAAATAAATAAAATTACTCTCAATGATCGCTACCCCTCCCCCTCATAGATAATTAGTTGGATCGTTTAGGTTTAGGTAAAACCAAACATTTTATAACGCTTGATATAGCTTTAGGGTCCCACCAAGTTCCCATTCATCCTGAGTCAATCGCAAAAAGTCGTAATACCGGATGGCCAATACTAGAACCTGAGAATGCCGTTCGAGTGGCAAACATAGTTTAAAGTAACATTCATGCAAACATTCATAATTTAACGGACGAAGCTGTATTACAGCTTACTAATCTGAAGGACATCTAAAGTTAAGCAATATTTTGTATCCTCTGTTCTGATTATCGGTTTTTCCATTATTTTGTTTGCTATTTCTTTAACCTACTATTTTTCTTTCGTCATTGTCGTGACTGCCGCTTGGACCGGTTCATTAAGGCAGCTAAGATTGTGCATCCTCTAAGATTGCGCAGTGGTTTTTTTTTACTGTTGGCAGCACTGTTGGTTGCCGTTATTATATAGTTGGAAAGCGTTTGCAAAGCTGTGCTCATTGGTGTGAGAATCTTTTCTAGAAGTGTTTCGATATAGATTTACAAGGTAAGAACTGAATTCATTAATCTTAATATAATTTTAAGTGTAGCTATAATAAGCATTGTTGCAATTATAAGACTAAATATATCAATTTAAAATATTTCTGTTGAAAGCTGAGTATCTGAATGAGGATGTGCATCACTCGTTGGTTCTGTAAGTGAAAAATCCTGACATCTATTGGCTAAACTTCTGAACCACGTAGAAACCTGTAAGATCGCGCACCGGTGCACATATTATTTTGTACAAGGGATTTCAAAGTACGATATTCTTTCTTGCAGATTATTACTGAAGTGCATAATGACATCGACATATAATAGAATATCCGCGAGAAAACTGATATTTACTCAGGAAATTCTTGATGATGCTAGGAGAAGAATTCAAAATGACGAAAGTCAACGTAAAGTGGCTGCTTCATTGGGAACTAAAGAATTCACTCTAAGAAACCGACTGAAATTGGTAGGCTATATAACATATATTTTTAAATTTATGTTGTATATATATATATATATATATATATATATATATATATTTATTGGTGTCGCCTTGAATAGTTTCTAAGAAGTTAGGGCTAAATTAAAACTACACAAACGGTTTAACATAGGTCTTGGTTTATCTTACAGGGCACTGTACCAATTTCCCTTGGACGACACAAGCCTGTCTTCTCTCCTGAACTTGAAAAAGAACTCGCGGATCATGTAAGAGAGCTAGACAAGAGATTTTATGGAGTCACCAGGAAGCAACTAATGAGTTTAGCATTTGAGTTTGCTGATAAAAATAGTATTGAGCATAGATTCAACAAGACTACTAGATTAGCAGGAAAAAACTGGATTATAGCCTTCTGCAAGAGGCAGAATCTGGCATTGCGTACACCAGAAGAATGTAGTTTGGGTAGAGCAATTGGGTTCAACAAAATCCAATGTGATCGTTTCTTCGATAACTTAGCCAGTGTTTGTTCTGAAAAGAAATTTCCAGCCCACCGGAAATTAAATATGGACGAATTTGGCATATCGACGGTACCGAATAACCTGCCAAAAGTTATATCATCAAAGGGCAAGAAAATAGTGTGTAAAGTGGCATCTGGTGAGAGGGGACAAACCGTTACAGTTGTGTGCTGCATGAGTGCTACGGGAATCTATGTCCCTCCTGCTATGATCTTCCCGAGAAAACGAATGAAGCCAAAGTTATTCACAGATGCCCCAGAGGGAACGCTGCGAATGATTTCCGAAACAGGATTCATCAACACAGAACTCTTTACTGATTGGCTGAAACATTTCTACAAGTTTGTCAAGCCAACAAAAGAGGATCCAGTTCTTCTCATACTAGACAATCATATTTCCCACTGCAGTATTCAAGCAGTTCTCTATTGTAGAGAACATTTCATAACTCTTCTGTCATTGCCGCCTCATGCAAGCCACAGGCTTCAACCTTTGGATGTTGGCTTCTTCGGTCCACTGAAAAAGCCTATGCTCAAGAAGCTGACAGATGGTTAGTGAACCATCCCGGAATTGGTATTTCACAGAGTAACGTTGCCAGTATATTCAGTTCCGCTTATGAAAGAGTTGCAAACATGGAGAAGGCAGTTCGGTCGTTCGAGAAAACAGAAATTCACCCATTCAACAGGCACATCTTCTCGGAGGACGACTTTGCTCCCTCAGAAGTGACATTCTGTCCCAATGAACAAGAGGATGAAGCTGTTGTAGCAGACTCTAAGAAGCCTGGTGATAAAATAAGTGACAGCGATAACTCATCAGGAGCTCAAAATAACAAAGAGAAACCAAGAATCTGACCTGCTGATTTATCCCCATTACCAAAGGCAGTGGAAGCAAAAAGCGAAAAGAACTTCAAAAATCCGAGGTGTTATCCTCCTCTCCCTATAAAAATGCTCTCCTACAAGGACAGAAGACAAATACAAACAAACGAATCAACAAGAAGAACAATTTCAGCGATCCTGCAATACCCTCAACTTCATCGGCGCAGAACGTCCAAGAGAAAGAAAATATTAACTGTCCTGGATGTAACGAAACCTATGAAGAACCCATTACTGAGGACTGGGTACAATGCAGTGGCTGTAATCAATGGTGGCACGAAGAATGTTCGAGCTACGAAGGGTTTGGGCTCTTTAAATGCGACTCTTGCTGATGCGCAATTTTAGAGGAAATGTTGCGCATTCTTAGAGGACAGTGCCTGTAAGATTGCGCATTTGCAGCCTATTAGAAAAATGTTTTTTAAGGACTTAAGTTTCATGTTTTTAATTTGTTTTTCTATTGTTATACTAGCTGAAGACCAAGAGATTCATTAAATAAAAAAATGATTTGTCATAGATCATAAATCTTTATTTCTATGGCTATAAATATACTAAGTGCGCAATCTTAGGTGCCTTTACCTATATGTCGTCATGCAATAACTATGGTGTTATATTTTATGTTCTTATTTACCTTCTATAATGTTTACACACTTAATTAATATTATTACATATGAATACTCAGATGAGTAAGGGTTGGCATGTTTAGGTGTAAGTGGTTTACCTAAACTTTGAAGCAAATGTTTCGCCAAGACAAACCAATTCACAATTGCACACGGTTTCGTCACCACACTATACAGGTTTATACTGATATTCTGGGGCACCATACATAAAACTTACATCAGAACACAATATTAAAAATGTACCATACGAATAAATAAATAAAACGCTTTCGCTGTGTTTCAGAGGGCTATTAAAAAAGACCTAGAAACTCAAGTATGATTTCGCTACCGTTTACATGGATGATATCGTGATACAGTCTATACGATGACTGAAGGAATGTCTAGACTGAAATTAGTTTTTTATGCACTGCTCAAAGGACGCTTTTCCATAAACCCCTACAAATGCCGTTTTCATAACAAACATCGATCTGATCCTAACAAAACTAGAGTAGTTACTGAAAGTCCAACTACCACTAATGTAAAGGAAGTTTGCCAGTTCATTGGATCGACACGAGTGTTAAGCATTTAAAGTTATCGCTTTTGATAACGATAATGCACATAAACATTCAACTGTCGTTACAGTTAACTGTTGGCATTTCTTAGTTTATGTTTATACGCATATTATAACTCTAATGCTTGTGTTCTTGTACTTATTATGATATGCATTTTCTATTTTCACGAATTTAGCAAAGATAAAAGTCTTACTACATGCATGTTCCCTGGTTTTCTATGCTTTGAGACTTGCACATTCCGAGAGCGGAATGATGTCAGTTTGGCCGTGTTAGATTATACTTCAAATTTAGCGTTCTTATAACCATTCCATCGTTCACGCATGTGCTCAAACTAATCGAGAAACAATGTCTCAAAAATCTAACAATATAATTTCAAAATATAGCTTTGTGAACTATAATATGAAGAGTCTGAAAGAAGATATCGAGATGCGGTTTTACTAGCTTGATAAGCTTTATCGTGGAAAAATTAACACATGACTTCATTCCATTTTTAGAAAATCGACTTTATTTGATGACTTCAATTAACACTTTTTAACGGCAACGGTAAAAATCAAAAAAGACCAACTAAAGTGCAGTCCATAGACTAAGGAAAACCCTTTCCAAACCGTTCAAGTTTGGACAATTAGGATTAATCTGCTTTTAAAATAAAAAATGTTTGAATTTTTTCAACACTTTATTTTGCAAATACAACAAAAAGTTAAAGAGACAAAATACTAAAAATTTGTTCCAGAATTTTATTAAAATATTTTGAATAAGTACCCCCTATATGCAAAAAACGGAGAAAACCTTAATTTTCTATTAAACGATGATTGTGACGCACCCTAGCAGGCATTTTAGAAAGTTCAACTAGAACTTTTTATGGATGCTTTTTATATATTTTTTATTTCAGAGATAACCAGCGAAGCGATGCTGAAAGTTTTTAACCGGGTAGTAACAAAAATATACAGGGTCACTGGTAATTGGATACATTCCTTTAGAGATCTGATAGAACAAGAGGTAAGGAGTAAATTTAACCCTAATATGTATTATACAAAACTCAATGGATTTTGAGATATTTCGATTTTCAATTTTTCTTAAAAAAGATGATGTTAATATGTTAAAATGTAATTTTCAAAAATTTACGCCAACTTTGTAGAACTTTTTGATGGAATACTTGCCCAACACTATGGTCTTCCGTATGGAATAAAAAATATCTCTTAGCATTTCCATCATGTGATAATTTCAAAGAAAAACTTGTACAAAATAATTTTTCAAAATCAGATGTGATAATTCTTTGAGGTTTTTTCAAATCAACGCTTCTTGCGTACAAATTGTGTTAAAACTTACTAGTTGCAATAGCTATTGAACAAGCTGCGAATCTTACAACAAACCCTTAACAGTTCCAAAAAAATAGTAAAAATGAAGCAGTCGACGGAATTTATTTAACTGCTGTCTACCATTAGACCTTATACATATACATAGAAGTCAGCTGTAAATTAAATTAACAATAAGTACATTAGTACTTAATTTTTATAAATCTTGTTCAAAATGGGAGCCCCTATTACGTATACACGCACGGCAGCGTCTTCTTATTTCTGTTTTGCCACTCTCGTGGTCAATGTATTCCGTATGGATGCGGCAGCGTCGACCAGTGGCGGCTGGTGGTCAATCATACTGGGAGGTCAAAATTAATTTAAAAATAGGCATACTTAAAAAAACATAAATAACTCAAATGCACCGCAAAATTTTATACAATCTACAATTTTGTTCAAAATATAGCGATTTTTCGAAACATTCTCATTAAAATCTCTAAGGGAATTTTCTATAAGCATTGTCTAGCTGTGTACGAATATCAACATTTCCTACGGTTGCAAAATTTACCGAGCATTTCATGTGTTCTGCAGACGAAACATGTTTTTTTATTGCCTCTTTTAAATGTTTTAAATCTCTGGCACCGGATTTGGACTATAGCGAGTCTGACGAGTCTTTAGAAAATAATAAACAAACAAAACAGTAAAATACATTTGATACTTCACAACCACATATCCAGTTAGCTAAATCGTACATTACCTTGCGAAAGTTTCGATGAACATCTTTATTTTTGTCTTTGCTAGTCTGTCGTAAACTTAGTTTTGGCAAAGGACGACCATTTGCCTTGAAGTGAACTAATTTTGTAAAATTAAGTTCGTTAGCACTTTTTAGTTGTTTAATTTTCTGCACTACCGACATTTTCTATTATAGCGCATGCACACGCGAATCAAAAATAGTATTTTTTACAAAACAACACAACAACAGTAAAACATATCAATATAAATTCTTAAATTGATTTAAAACACGCAAAAATCGAATCAAAAATCGAGCGTAGTTGTACACCCTATACGTATATTGGGCCTGCTCTTTCAATCCAACGGTTAGGGAAACGATCATTCAGTAAATTCTGTACCGTCAGCCTATAATGCGCTGAACAACCGTCGCGCTCTGGCGGCTAAAGGAACATCTTCTAGAAGCTCCTGCAGGTGATTTTCTAGAAAATCTTCATAGATCTCTCCGTTTAAATGTTGAGGTAAAAAGTAAGGCCCTATTAAATAGCGGCCAACAACTCCCATCCATACGTTTTCTGAAAACTTCCTTTGGAAACTAGTTTCCCTTATTAAATGTGGATTTTCTTCCGCCGCAATTGGTTATGCCCTCGCGATTAAATTTAGATTCGTCCGTCCATAAAATGTTGGTTAAGAAGTTTTCATCCTCTGCATCTGAATTTAACATAAAGAGGCAGAATTCTAATCTCCTTCCAGGATCACCTTCATCTAAGCCCTGGACAGGGGTATAATGGTAAGGATGGCATCCAACTCCGCGTATCGTAGACCAGACTTTCCATTGTGACGTACTAGTTTGCCGCGCCACTTTAGCAGTTGATGTGCCTGGGTTATCCTTAAAATGAATTAATATTTCTTTCTCACCATCTGGTTGATATACGCGAGGAGCACCGGCGTCCACTCGCCGACGTTTTACTGAACCATTTTCTGCGACATTTAGATATGTCGTACTAAATAGACGAACATTCGGTGTGCGACGGTTTGGAAAGCGACGTTCATATTCCCGACGAGCTACTGCAGCATTCCCATCGCAATATCCGCATACAAGTAAGATGTCGGCGTATTCTGCATTGCTATAAGCGGCCATTTCAGTTAAACAACAATAACAACAAAAATCTGCAAAACCGAACTTAAAGAACTTAATACAACTAGTTATAACAAAAAATCGTCAAATATGAACTTAAGACTGTCAAAACGTTATACGAGTGAAACGCCATATTCTACCTTCAGTTGTTTATCCGCCCACTTCACATGGAAAACGTATAAGATCTAATGGTGGACAGCAGTTAAATAAACTCCGTCGACTGCTTCATTTTTACTATTTTTTGGAACTGTTAAGGGTTTGTTGTAAGATTCGCATCTTGTTCGATAGCTATTGCAACAAGGAAGTTTTAACACAATTTGTACGCAAGAAGTGTTGAGAATTATTTAAAAAAACTTCAAAGAATTATCACATCTGATTTTGAAAAATTATTTTCATAACTTTTTTGAAATTATCACATGATAGAAATGCTAAGGGATATTTTTTATTCCATATGGAAGACCATAGTGTTGGGCAAGTATTCCATCAAAAGTTCCACAAAGTTGGCGTAAATTTTTGAAAATTACATTTTAACATATTAACAACAACTTTTTTAAGAAAAATTGAAAATCGAAATATCTCAAAATCCATTGAGTTTTGTATAATATATATTATGGTTAAATTTACTCCTTACCTCTTGTTCTATCAAATCTCCAAAGGAATGTATCCAATTACCAGTAACCCTGTATAAGTAAGCTACATTATAAAAAAATCTAAATACGCCTTAATTTAAATAATTGCTTTAAAAAACTGCTAATGAAAATATATGAACATGCTCTAAGTAGGTTCAAAAGAAAATATGTATATGCAAATTTCATTCTAAAATGAACTAAAAATATTTGAAGTAAGTACCACAGTGTATTTCGTAAAGGTTATTTAAAAGTTTGAAATAGAAATATTCATCTGGTTCGTTCAGAAAGGAAAGGATATCTAGCAGTTGATATCAACTCAATCCTAAAGTTATAATATGTTGAACTTTACTTCTAAACAAAAATAGTCCCTGAAAGATATATTTCGACGACTCACCAAAACTTAAAAAACACCTGACAATGTTTTCCAAGCCCTACAAATACATCTAATTTATTTATTTATTCGTATTCCACTAAACATTACATAAACGAAACTTTAACATCACAATGTTATATTGTAACGTTTCCATTTAAAGCAGTTCAACGTTTATTTAATGTTAATATAACAGATTATGTCAAGGTAAGAAATGTTAACAATTGTTTCATTAAAAAGTAACATTGTGATAATGTTAATTTAACTGCTTTTTGTAACATATTACCAACGTTGTAGCTATGTCAACTTAAAATATTGTGACAACGTGTTAACGTAACTATTTTTATCTTATTGTTCCTATTGTTTGTAACTATTTATATTATAATCACGTTGTTAAATTTTTATTTGCTTTTTAAATTAGCTCGATACAATCGCTCGCCGTCAACTGGATTCGAACCAACGTGTCTGCGGTGGTTCAGTTTCTCATATTGACGCGTCTACCGCTAGGCTGTTCCCACTGATGAAACGGGTCCCACAGCGATAGCATACTTATCACTAATTTAAATTTTTACTTAAGTATCGAAAGTAATTTTAAGCAAATATAAATGAATTCAGAATAGTTTCAAAACTCAAAGCCCAAGTAACGCCTTCCGTGGCCCAATTGCTAAATGAAGTCAGCAAGGTTGGTGAACAGTCGGTTGCATAGCCAACAGTTAATAGCCTTGGGCCCAACCACTTCAACAGTTGATAAGCCTACCGACCTTTCCAGCTGAACCCCAACAACGGGCCAACCACCAAATTGTTATAATTTTTTGTAAACAGATTCTCGCCTGTATAGAGCAAAATAGTATATTACATAACGAGAGAAGTAAAGAGATTCTTCGTCGCTCTTATGTAACTTTTCCACTCTTACTTAATTGCTTTACTACTCGAGACATGTACTATACTTTTTCTACGACATCACAATTTGAATTACCTAATGATTAATGAAATTTGTATAAATTACAAAATAGATTTATAAGAGATGGTATTGCCAATATTTTCTAAATCAATATTATCGCCAGCGTGTAATTCTGGACTATTCGAATCTTCCATGGTTTAAACTTATGTTTTTTTTTTAAATTTTATAAACCATAGGTATGACACGAAATATCCATATCAAATGCGACTTGCCTGATTGAAATATACGGATTTTCTCTAAAATGTGCCAGTATTATCAATTCATTTGGAAAATCTCGTTGCAAATTTTGATTACGTCGATTAACACTAGAAAAACTGCCAGTCTGTCTTAATTTTGCTTCTAGTTTAGCAAATGTCCGGCGATATGGCTGTCTATTATTTGGGTATCGGGTGCTGTATGTACATTTCAGAAGCCCTAAGATGAATTTTTTGGCACAGAAAATACACTTCTAGCATATCGTTCGTAATTTGTGAAACCATCAATTTTAAAATGTTTTAGCTAATATACACTGCAATCGTATTCTGACAGTTGATGCATGTTTGTTTTCACAGTCACCTATCATTAATTTTATTTATGTGCAATAATATCAAAATATCTCTTTAGGTTTTGAAAATAAATCATTCATTTATTCTTAACTTTAACGAAGAACCACTTTAACTCTAAAAATATGACATAATTCATTTAAAAAATAAAGTTGATGTCATTTCCGTTTAAACCGAAAGTCAGCCAATTTATGATAAATTTGGAAAATACTCATCTTGCTTACTTGTAAAACTTACTAATACACTTTTTGTCTATCATGGAAAATGAAAGAGTAAATCAAGTGGCCCTGAATTTACAATCAACCTGTTTACATTAAAATTATGACCTTGAACAATCACTGCAATATGTTAACAAGAAGCGTACAATAATAAATAGGTAAATAAAAAATAAAATCAATACACAATTACTTATCAAAACAGAAAACGTATAATAAAAATTAATAATTAACTGTGAACATTAGTGCAGTACAATTATTAATGTCAAAAGTAGAAAAACTTAAATTAAAATTTCTACACATGGTATAAATTGCGAAGTATTTTGTATGTGCTAATGATAAATGAAACGTTATACTATTACGAGTAGTAATAGAAGAACATACAATTTTATTAGTGTTACTATATATAGATAAAGTTATATTAACACTGAATGGTGCCGCAGAAGATCAGTATAAACCTGTATAGTGTGGTGAGAAATATATAAATATCTAATATATCATGGTTTCAAATTCTTCAAAAGGTCATGCATGGGTTGTCACCGCTTCATTGAACTATCACCTCGCACAGACGAATATTAATATATAGACGTCTAATTTATCAATAATTCAATTCCTACTAAATGCAAAAACTTCTTTTCTTCGGAACGAAGAAGATAATAAGCGAAACCGGTTCCAGATTTGCAAACCAAATAACACTTTCTAACATTTGAATGATTGTGCAAAAACATAGATGATTTGTTCAACTTTCTTGCACATCTTACGTCCGTATATATAGTAGAGCAAGGACTTAAGTTTTTAAATTGTTTTAGCCAATTTGACCTCATGGTGAGATTGAAAACACAATTGTGCACGTCAATTTTGTGAATTTTGTCTACTTAAGAGGCAAGGATAGAAAATTCGCAAAATTAGCGAAAATTGGTCACTAGGAATGAACTACTGGTATCGAAGGTCAGGCATTCTTTGCGTCAGTCAGTGGGGGCAATAATGAAGGCGTACAGACTTGGCGTTTTGACCGTAAAAAACAGTTTTATTACCACCAAAGTGGTCAAAATGAATTGTAAGACATGTACAATGAACACATTGACAAAAAACTAAAGATATACACGACTTACATCATTCAAACATACATGAGCTAACGGTTTATTCCAAAGATTGGGCGATTTCTAAACTTGTGATGTGGATGAACCTGGAACCGGATCAGAGATATCATTAGTTGCATTCTGCTTTGATTGCTAGCTGGATTTTCTTTCTGCTGCAATTTTCATGGCATCACTTTGATATTGGGGTTGCCTAAATTGACCATTCTTCGAATACATGGGATCAAGGAATTCTGGTGCAAAATCTTCCTTGTAGAATTGAATGGATTTGGACTTGACTTTCTTCCACAACGCATCAGTTTCTTCATTCTTTTCAATTTTTTCACGGAAAGTGGAGTATGGTTCTTTAGTTGTGTCGTCCTCGTTTCCTTCCTTGGTGTCTCCATTTTCGAAATATACAAAGAAATATGCATATTCCAATCCTGAGCAGTACAGTTGGATTACCATTTGACGGTAATACCGATGCTTTTTGTTCATGATAAGGTCCCCACTTTCCTTATTCCTCACCAAGAACATGTCACATCGGTCTGAAATGTCTTCAGGAGGACAGTTGGGACATTTTATTTCCAAGATGCCTTTTCTTAACCAATTACACCATCTGGTGAGGCGCATAGGATTCCATTTTTTGGGAGACAAACAAACCGCAATCTCTTACATTTACATTGTACATCAAAGAGTACAACTCCTTTGCTTTTGGTTCTAAAGTCAATCCACGGGCGACGTCTTCGTTTCCACTCAGATCCGTTGGGTGAAGCATCTTTTTGAGATTAGAAGTGTTTGATGTGCAATCCCTCATTGTCATAATGTCCCTAGTCGTTGTCGCTGAAATTCTTTTTGACTTTTCTAGTTTCCAATCCGTATTGAAAATTTGTCCAATTGTCTTTTGTTCGATGGTTTTGGCTTCTTCTGCTGTTACTTGCAACTTGCACACCAATTCTTCAATACGAGGTCGTAGTTCAGCATGAGACAGGAAAGCCCCACATTCTTCTCCGTAATCAATGCCGCTTCCAGATTCATTTCCTCCTCCCTTTTGTTTGCATCTTCCAAATGGACCTAGTCGCTTTCTTCTCTTGTCCTTGTCTTCCCTTTTCTTTTGCTAAAAATATTTCGAAGCCTTTATCCAAATTGGTGATATGATGAGGGACTCCAAATTTAACTTATGCAATGGCCAGAAGAGACCGTTGTTGTAAGACAGTGCTGCACAATCCATACGTCTTGTAAAGGCCCCTTTTTGGCGTAATTGATCCTTTTACCGGAGTTATACTCAACTCAATGCCAATCTTGCATTTCCGAAATTCTTCAGACTCATTTTTCTGGTCTTTCTTGCAGTGAGATGAAAAGTATTCCTTGCACCTGCTGTGACTTCCGTAAATGTGTGGAAGAACGTTGACAATGTCTTCAGCTAACGTCTGGGCATTGGTTCTCGGCAGCAGGTCACCATGATCTTGATTCTTCGAATTATAATCAATTGCGGATCTTACATCTTTCCCAAATCGATTGATTTCTTTCTTGATTATATCACGTTGGGGTTTGGGGTAAATTGAGCTGTTGACTATAGAGTAGAGCTTTGTATTCAGTTCCCTTATGCAGTGATTGACACAGTCCGCTTTTTCAATTGTTGTTCCACCAGGATATCGTACTTCCGCTTGGAGTTTGGCAAAACGAAGGCATCCGCGTCGCCGAAAAAGTAATAATTAGTCCGTAATTTTGGAACAAATCAATCACTCCACGGACAATGATGTCACCTTCCATTCTCTGAGGTGGCTTATTCCTTTAGACATAAGAATGCAATATAGTTGGGAATGGAAAGCTAATGAAATCTTTGTTTACCAGTTTTATAACAATTCTTATGTTCCTTCTTCTCACCATCGGATGGAGCTGCATCACAATTTGCGCAAGTCTTCACTCTTGTCCCAATATGAATCACTTTATTGATCCTCTTGTCTATGATGCCTGCAAGAGCTGCATTGGAATCAAGCCATGTCCGTAAGTTCGTGACATGTATCCCCGGTCTCCAATGCCGGTGAAAAATGGATATTTCTTTCCATCCACTTCGATCACATCCCCATACTCAATTGCCAACCGTTTTACTTCTTCAATGTTGGCCGAAAGATCCTCCTTTATGGTTTTGGTAATGATTCCTCCTAAAGCTTCTTCTGCAATACTGAAGGTGCGTTTATGGATGAAATCAATTTCAGCAACATTCATTAGGTAGCGGGCTGCAGTGTAACCAGAACCCCACAATAAGCGCCAGAGCCAACGCCTTATTGAGTGGAAGTTCATGATGAGACACCGTATCCTTTCGTATTTTCATGGTTGTCCCACACACGTTACATTCCAGACGTAGATTGGTCCAACTTTTGTTTCTTACACTAAAGACGGCGGCGTGCTTGCATGAGGATTTGTGATACAGTGACTTCTAAATCAGTGTTTCGAGGCAATTGACATCGACAATCATCCGTTCATGTTTCACTTCAAGTTCGGTGACTTCAGCTTTCTTTCTCTTTTTCTTCACGGAAACTTTCTTCTGACGCTTACGCTTTCGAAGGTTGCATGCCGAATGTGATGTTGGAGAAAGCTCAGATTCAATACCGCACTCTAGAAAGAACCGCAGGTAACATCTTTTTACAACAGTTTTATTCAAAAGATACCTTCAACTACTGCTGCTGACCCATTTGTCTCGATCGCTAGCCCTGTCTTACTCCGCCAAGTGAACGTCCTTGCCTTCTTTCCGTCCTTTCCAAGATTTCCATTGGTTCCATTCCAGGTACGCGTTTCGTACCTGTCAAATTGTCTCATGTTATGCAATCTGTTATGGATCATCATTCATAGTTTGTGATACCTTAGCATGACAAGATTTGCACATGGCGTCTTTGGTGAAATGCAGAGATGTCCAACTTTGACCCACAAAACTTCTAACTGCTGCGGCCGCCCATTCTATTTTGACAAGGTCACTTTTGATTTCCCAGGTTTGGCACTTGCCCACCTTACTCATGCAATAAGCTTGTTTTCCATTTGCAAACAAATTGTATAGATGCAAGTCAACACGCTCAAAAGGCTACATCGTCAATTCCCAAACAGATATGAAATGCATGTCATGAGTCATTTTCATCCGGCGTTGCTTGGTTTCGTGCATTTGCATTGTTGGAGTACAATTTGAGAAATTTTACTAATGACTTGTTTTGTTTAAAATCAAAGGACTAATTACAAGTCTAAAAATTTGTACCATCATCAGTTAGATAAATGATGAAGCGACAGTGAAAATTTCTTAGACTTGTAATTAGTCCTTCAATATGAATTTTTGATTGAAAGATGAAAATTTTATTTTTGGGGGCATAGTGATCCTTGCCTCTTAAGACTAGAAATCTGAAAATATTATCAAAAACATCACAATTATTTTCATTCTTTGTTTAAGTCTTAGCGTAAGTTTGCCTTAAGTTGGGTTTATTTATTATTCAATTTATACACCAAGCCAGGTTAAGAGAAAATAAGTCTTGGTAAATGTTTTGGCATGCGAAGAAAAGATGACTCCAATTTGCTCAGTTTTGAAAGAGCAGTTCGTGTAGAGTAGTAAAAATGAAAGTTTATAACTGGCATCGTAGGTATAGAAATTGTTTCTAAAATATGATTTTTTTTTTACTAATGTACGGTACATACAGAATCGTTGTTAACAAAATTTAGCAAACACTGATAGTGATAAGTAATAAGGAAAAAGCCACAATATTGTTATTAGTTATAAGATAACTTGACCTTTGAGCACACAGACAAAATTTTCAAAAGAAATAGTTTCTTTAACAAACTGTTGTAGACCTCATGTTAAACAAATCCGCATTACCGTTGTACAAAGAACACATACCCCTTTTTTCTTAAAATAACATCTACTGAAAATCGTTATGTTTAATGTTCAGCAAACTCGAGAAATGAATCTGTTAATAAATGTGAAATTAATCTAGACAATACGAAAAGCCGTATCTTAGGTTTTGACTTCCTCCATTCCTTCCATTTTGTTGTTATAAGGTCAATAATGAAAAATAACTGTAGAATTTTTATTAGAATAATTACTAACATTTTACAAATTTTGTGATATAACGTGAATGGCAGATTTGCAGTAATCGTATAATGTAAATCTGCTGTTATTTCTTGTATAAAATTATAACAAACTCAATTCATATTTAAAGACCCTAAATAAGAAGTTGGTATGTAAAGAATAAACATTAAAGAATGTAAATGTTTAAATTAAATTGAAAACAGAGCAAAATTATGTTACTGCATTTACCTCAGTTTTTTCTCAACGTAGAATAAGATGTTAATTAAAAAAGGGTTCATTTGAAAAAATTGAGATAGCCCGATCATAAACTTTTTCGACTTCAACGAAGTTTTCTACTATTTGTGCTTTCGAAAGTAGAGTGAACGTTGCTACTAAGGAATAGATGTTTGAGAGCCACCAATATATGTTGATAATAAAAAAATCACATTTTGGCCTTTATTAACCATAAAAAATATTTTTAAAATATTCGAAAATAAAAATGCTAAGAGTTCAAAACTAAATTATTTGCACAGATTGCGACGCATTCATTCCATTTTGACGAAATTTCTATCGCAGTCTGCTTTTAAACCATGATACCCAATTTTTCTCGTTGCTAGAACTTGAAGTCTTTTAAGATTCATAAGTTGCATACAATCTATGTCATCTTCTGTTTCGGCCCACTTTAAAACTGTTGCAATAGCGTAGAAAGCTTCTTGTGCCGTCGGTGGTAATATATGTACAGTATTTACATTTTCGTCTTCGTCAGAAGAATCAGGTTCTGGTTTGATACGATCGTTTAATGACAAAATTATCTCATCGTCGGTTAATAACTGATAACCAGGGTCAGTTTCGTCTACCTTCAACCATTCATCAACTTCTTCTTTAATACAATTCTCACATTGCGGTATATCGTGTATTAAGTTTTGAACGACTTGAATATCTGTTTCTTTACGTTCAACATCAGAAACATTTTCCTCGTTCAAAATTGTATTTAAAACTTTTTCCCACGCCCTTTTTAAAGTATCCGTTTGTATTCTATCCCAAGCGTCTACCATTATATACGCACTTTCTTTTAAGTTAAATTCTTTTATTAATTGTTTGGATGTTTTCTCATTCGCTCTAAACAGCACGTATTCGAGAAAAGATTTTCTATACAACCGTTTGAATATTTCTATAATACTTTGATTCATGGGTTGTAGCGTATTGATCAGGTTAGGTGGAATAAACATAACGTCAACACCGTCATATTGTGGTAAAGATTCAACAGGAGGATGAGCAGGAGAGTTGTCTAAGAGCAGCAATATTGGTCCATTAATTTTATTTTTGGCTTTTCTTTTTTTCGCTGAAGGAACAAATACATCATTAAACCATTTAGTAAAATTATCAACGTCCATACAAGCATTTTTGATGTAAGTAATTAACCGGAAAATTATTCATATTAACGTGTTTAAAACATCTTGGATACTTAGATTTTCCTATAAGAGTTAATTTTAATCTGTGAGAACCGTTTACATTTGCGCACATCATAATTGTAACACGTTCGTTATTAACTTTACATGGAGAAATAGTTTTTTCGGAATGTGTAGATGCTTTGTTTGTTGTTTTGGGAAGAGTTTTCCAATTAAGTCCGGTTTCATCAGCATTATAAATATTTTCATTGTCGTATCCTTTTTCTTTTATAATAAGGAATAGTTGGCGCTGAAAATTATGAACACTTTCAAAATTGGGAGACGTTTTTTCGATTGGAGTATCGCGGTGACGTATACCATGTCTCGACTTGAATTTGTGCAACCATCCTGTAGAAGCTTTGAAACTTGGATTGCCACCAATTTTTTCATTCATTGTAAGTGCTTTATCACAAATAGTAGACCCTGATATAGGTTCGCCCTTGCTTCTTTCTTGTACAAACCAGGTATACAATGCACAGTCTAACTTAAAATTTTCAGCAGTTTTCATAGTTTTCTGAAAGAAATATCCATCAATTCTAGTTTATCACTATATGAAGTGAGCATGAGTTCGCTCTTTCGTATGTCGGCAATAGTTGATTTTCCAACATTGAATTCGGAAGCCAATACTTTTGCGCTTTCTCCTTTCTTCAAACGACTAATAATTTGTAGTTTCTCGTTTATTGACAACACTACTCTCTTTCTTTTTAACATCGTTCCAATCTTAAAATTTAGTGCAAACTTAAAAATTGTATTTCTTTTCTATATGTCATCAATTTCATAATAATCGAAATTATTTTCATGTTATAAATAAGATGCGACGGTTTCCAAACCGAAAATTTTATCACTCATGTTTTTCATTTGTTCCGACGAATCGAGTACGTTATAATGAAGCAAAAAAAATTGTGGGATGGTCGTCCGTCCGTATGTAAACAAGACATCAAGAAAACCACCGTTCCGATTTTTATGGAACTTTACAGGAGGAGATGTGATTAGATTTTGGGCATAATCTGTCAACAAAAACAGACGTTAACCTACATAGATTTTTCAGTTCTTGAATTATTTACAAAAATATTTATTTTACACATTTTTCTATGGGATAAAAGTTGCTTGTAATTTAATTATACACAACTTTTGTTTAAACTATTTTTGATACAATAAGTAATTACTGAGATATGACAATCAAGTGATGCTAATTGTTTTAACAATGTCTCCACCAATATTGATTATACACAAAAAGTTATTAGAAATTTTATGGTTTATAACAAACAATAAGTGTTGCAACATTTAGTACAGACTCGTGTTAACGAAACTCGTAACAAAATGCATTTGCATTAAGAGATGGTTTATAAATTTTGTAACATCGTTTTGTCCTGAAATAAGCTAGTCTGTTTAAACAATTGTTAGCCGTTATCTACTTTACACATCGCTTCGTGGTGCATTTTTCTTTTTCATAAACGATGATTTTTTCTTACATTTGGCAATAGGATTGAACATGTATTATAGAGAGTACAAAATTCAGACATCAGAATAAACATAAAATTACATGGAAAAAAAGCAAGGAACACAGATTGGCCACCATATGTATAGTATCGAAAAAAAAAGAAAGAATGGTAGACGATGTAACATCATACTGATAGGGAGAAAAATAGGAAGCAAAAATATTAAAAATAACAGAAACAAAAAAAAAACAAGAAATAGAAGCCAAATGGAATTAAATAAATAATTCAACAATTAGAGCGCAGCAAATTAGCAAGAATTGAAAAAAGAAAATAAGAAAAGGTGGAATGAGGAATGTGATCAAATTCTAAAAGAAAAGAAAAATGCCAGAAATAAATGGATAAATACGGGCAACACTATAAAATGTACATAGAAATAAGAAAAAAATGGGAAATAAAAAAAATATATGGAGGAAATGGAGAGATAAAGTAAGAGTAAAGGTAAACCATTTCAATACATTAGGGAACATTAAAAAACAAAATCGCAAACCAAGAGTGGTAAAAATCGAAAAAACAAATAGATGGAACATTTTAAGAAGAAGAACCGAAGCAGGAAACGTACGAAAACGAACAACATAGATAAAAGCAGCAAGATGCGTTGGAGGAAGAAGGGGCAAAAATGGTAAATAAAGTAAAACATGGCTAAGCAGAGGGGAGACGTGCCCTCACTATCTGGACATTTTAAATACTCACGAATGAAGTAATACAATGTGCTGGGAGAGAATCCATAAGGGCGTTATATAAGCTAGTAGAACAGATATGAAACAGAGAAACTATGCGTTTAGATTGGAATGAATTCGTGTTATAATAGCACCAATATTCAAGGTAACCCATTAAGAGGAATACCTCTAGGTACTGGACAGTGCGCAATCGCTAAACCATGCATTATAAGTACCTACCATTAAAACAACTTTTAATTTTAAATATTTGAAGTAAAACTTAATGTTTTATGAAAGTTACAACTTGAAGCTTGGTCGCTGTAGTATTACTTTTTTTCAAAATGCTTATTTTGTACATTTTGTAGCATATTTAACACACCAATTTTAATAGGAATAAGTACAAAATAAAAATTCTACCCAGCCAGGACACAATCTTTTCTTATATTATATCTACCATTTAAATCAAAACATTGCTGATAACTTGAAAATTTGACCCAATTTTATAGGTACTTTAAGACCATTCGACGCATTAAAATGCTTACTTAGTGCATGATTTAGCGATGGTGCTAGTACGTATTCCTCTTAAGCTGGAATAATAATTATAGAGAGACCACATTGCTGAATACAGATTACAAGAAGAGAACAGAAGACTAAAACAGGTGAATATTAGTATGGTTTCCGAAAGGGAAGGTCAACAATAGATGTCATACAGATACTGAGTCAAATAATTGAAAAATGCTCCAAACATGATATTCAAGTACAACTTGTATCAACTTTAAGCAAGCTTTTGATAGTCTCGATAAAAAACAAATTAAAATAGATATAGGTATGCAAGTATTAAAATACCAAAGAAAAATTATAAAGGTAGTGAAAATGATAATGAAGAACACTAAAGCAGCGATACTAACAAGAGGAATATTGGATCAATTCAAGAGTGAGACAATGAGATGGGCTATCGGCAAAAAATTACAAGAGATTGCGACGTGGAAATCATATAAAATTTGAAGAGAGACATTAGAAAAACAAAAACAAATGAAGAGATGATTACTAACAAATAAAGATATTACCATCGTTATGGGTTAAGCATATTTTTTGTGTATTTTGTATAATGTGATATTTCATTCAATAATTCAAGTCCTGATTTTAGTTTCAAATGTGCATTTATTAAATGTTAGTTCAAGTTCGTTTCTTTGTATCCGCTTTGCTATCATAATAGCTTATCTTGGAAGTTCAGTCGTAAATTTTCGACAGTTTAAAAATTTGTTTCCCGTTTTCATAAAGAAAATTGGTACAAAACTGGTTTCTAATCTCTTTGTTGGTGTGTTTTTCTTTGGAAATGTTTCACAGCAGTTGCAGATTAATATCAATGGCTTCTTTGCCAAGGCGCGTATTAGTTTCTCAAGTTTCAGTGTTGAAAATTTCAGTGTTGGTTTGATTCATATTTACCGAAATTGCATATCATCAATCAATATTTACGTATAGTTTATAATATTCTTTTACTTGTTCGCAATAGCGATTTCTATTTTTGCTGAAGTTGTTTTTGTTTATAGTATGGTAAAAGTCTGCATTTGCCACGAATGACGACGTATAAACAGAATTTAATTAATTCTGTCTTTCAAATATTGTGATTGAAATAGTAGAGTTGTGTACATCCTTTATGACTAGCATCGATGGCCGATATGAACAAGGTGGCCGTGGTGAAAAACGTTTGTCGTGGCCGTTACGTTATGAAAAAGTGGACGTTGTGAAAAAGTTAGCCGTTGTGAACAAATGCCAAAGGTGACCGTTGTGTGGTGTTTAGGAATTTTGGTGAAACTCATTAATTGAAAATTTTGACTGAGGCAGTACGAGTCAGAAAACGCAACAAATATGCCAGTAGTTTCGTAAGCGGCTGAAACCACAACAATGTCAAGTGGAGAAGTTAATGATCCCCGAAAGAAAAATAACAAGGAAGATATAGGGAGCAAAGAAGATAATAGAGAGGTCGAATACCAAAAACTAATTAATTTTAAAATGGATAAAGAACAATAAAAACCTCAGAAATAAAATGATCTAGTTTATATAACCTTAAATTAAAACTGTCCATTCTTATACATTCAATATCTTTCGCTTTTTGTTGAGTAGTGAATTAGTGAATACCATTTTCCATCAAATAAAAAGTTAAAAAATTTACTTTTAATTCTTCACGTCGGAAATGTCATTCTGCAGATGTGGCTAAACTCCAGTTCAAAAACAATTCGCTTTCAGAGGCCACTCTAATTGTTTTTAAATTGATTTCTCATTATTAAATAGATACCAAATAATATGAGAGCTGACGTTTTCATTTAATAATTTTAGGTGTACCAGTTTTTGATATATTCGTCTTAAATTTAAATGGAGATTCCACGCTCGTAGTAATTGTTGAAACGCATCTTTCGGGTTTGAACGGTGTAGAAATGGTAGCAGTAGTTGCCAACATTTCGCTTCATCCGAGCTTTAAAGACTTTAGAATCGGAAACGAAAATTCGAATTTTAAGCTTAATTTGATGTACCATAGTTCAGTGGTCCCCAAATGGCGGACCGCGGTCCGTTTCTGGACCGCCGGCTCATTTCTTACGGTCGCGAAAATTTTACAAAATTTAAAAATAAATTGCATAAAACTACCCCTGTACTGTACCTACTGCACGCAATATTTTACTCGTACCGTATTGAACAAGCAACGCATGCGCGTCCGTCACTGTCACGCCAATGTCAGTGCACCCACCACTACCGCATGTACTGCTCTAAGCTCCCTCCCCTACCGGTGCATATTAGACACGCCCGACTTTGATCACACACACACACATACACACACAGTGAATCGTCTGACACTGGTCACTCAGTACAGTTGTAATCCATGTTTTGCTGTTTGTGTCCGTTTCGCTGTCGGCTGCTAGTACACTGAGTCACTCAAGAGTGGACTGATCATTACTTGTTTATTCTTCCTAAACTGGGTCTTTGCCCCTGTGCTTGATTTGTCAGCAGACCGTAGCTATTATTAAAAGTTCAATGTTAAACGGCATTTCGAGACTAAACACAAGGCACCCAATTAATAGCGACCTTCGCAAGTCTAAGATTAAGGCTCTACGTTCGAATTACTCAGCTTCTACAAAAATTTTGAATCGTACAATCACTGCCCCAGAAAAATATGCAGAGGTTTCTTAGCATGTTTCTTGGACTCTTGCAAAACATATGAAACCTTTTACTAATGCAGACACAGTAAAATAATGTATGATTGAAGCATGAAACGCACCCCTCTTTCTGCAAACACAAACACAAGAAATACGGAAGTTTTGGCAGAAGTAAGTTACAAAGGCTAGAAGCAAAATTTGTTGGCTACAGAATGGTTCGCTTTAACCTTGGACGAATCGTGTGACATCACTGACAAGGCTTAGTTGATTGTTTTTGTGCGGTTTTGGACAGTGTTAAAAAAGATTTGTGGAAGAGTTGTTAACAATATTTCCAATGCCAGGACAAACTCGGGAGAGGACTTGTACAAATATTTAATAGAATATTTCAAAAAATACGAAATTGATTTGAAAAGATGATATCACTGACAAGAGATGGTACACCTGCAATCGTTGGAAAAAATAAAGGCTTGATTAGTAGAATGATTACAGATCCTAAGTGCAATGAAAATTTGCTGTCCTACCATTGCATTATTCACCAAAGTGTATTGTGCTGCAAACTGTCCTGGTCTTGAGGATAAAATGCAAAATGTAGTTAAGATAACTTCATACGACCAAAGTCTTCACTAAAGCATCGTGAATTTAAGTCACTTCTTGAGGAATCTGAAACACATTTTGATTATTTGCTACTCCACAACAATGTAAAATGGTTGAGCAAAGGGTTTGTTCTTCAACGGTTTTTTGTTGTTATAACAGACATAAACGTGTTTCTCTCCCAATGCACTAAAGAAGTTGCAAATGCACACGTAGGATTCCTACTTGACAACAAAGATAATGTAGCGGCAGTAGCTTTCCTGACCGATATATTCAGACACTTCAACTTGTTAAATCTAAAGCTGCAAGGGAATGCACTACTTGTGTGTGACCTCTTTTGTCAGAGATTAAGAGCTTTGAAAAAAGATTGCTCTTTGGTGTGATGATATCAGCAACGAACGTTTGCACTTTCCCAGCCTTAAATCAATTTGTGATGAAAATGATGGCATTGACATTGATCGGTTTGTCAACTTCTTACATGATCTGAAGTCTGAGTTTGAAAATCGATTTACTGATTTTGACAAAATTAAAAATGTTGTTTAATTATTGAACAACTGTTTTTGCTTAAAGCCTAATGGTGAGTGAACCAATAAAGCAGCATCAGTTTTTAGTTCTAATAAAGCAGTCTTGCAAATGGAAATAATAGATTTCCAGGAAGACACTGCTTTGCAGGAAAAGTTCAAACAAGTGCCAAAAGAACTTTAGTGTGAGCTGTTCTGGGTAAAATTCGTGAGTGGTAAAAATATCCTGAGATGAGAAACTTGGCTACTAAACTGTGCACAATGTGTGCTTCAACATATGCTTTTTCTAAAATGAACTTCATTAAGAACAAATTTAGATCTCGACTCACCCACAGCCACCTCAATGAGATGAGAATCAGCTGTACAGCTTCAGCACCAAACTTCAAAATGTTGTTCAAAATAAAAATGCCATTTCTCTCACTAATTTTGATTTTATACCTTAAGTTTTTTAACTACCTTATTCAGATATAAAAGCATTGTAGAAATTGTTCAGGGTAAGTTAATTAATACATTTGAAAATATTTTTATTTGGCAATGTCAGTTTATTATTATTAAACCTGAGTTTTCATTAATATGCCTTATGTTATTTATAAATGAATATGCATATCTAAAAAATGTTTTGTATTTATTACAAACTGTTTATCTGTTTATCATCACAGTTTTAAAAAGATATTATTTTTTAATTGATTTAAATAGGCCTATTTAAAGTGATTATCTTGAAACTCGGGTTTACAGTTAGTCCAGCCCCTGAAGTTTACAAGAAATGTCAAACGGACCCTGGTAAAAAGTAATTGGGGATCACTGCCATAGTTGTTTTTGTCTCTTTTTCCATTAGGTTTGAAAGTTGCAAATGTTGAGTTGAAATCACAATTGTTATCAGAAAAGGAGTTTTCCCCAGGCGATTAGTAGAATATTATAGAATGTTATCGTTAAGGTAATTATGTTAAAATCGATACTTGGCGACAAAAAGAAATAATCAGAAAAAGCATTAATATATTCAAACATTTATTTCTTAAAGTGGACACACTGCGGTTTCTTTATTTTCTGTCTCACCGGGAACCGCCATTAGCCGTGTATGGAAAAGTATACATGGAAAAAATTGAAAAGTCGGAGAATGACTAAAACCAATAGGGCCAACTCAACTAAAATATTTTAATTCTTCTGACACCACCGGTTGTGCTGGAAGTCGACATCAACTTTGTTATTTTAAATGGAAGACCCTATATATTATTGCATTTTTGATTCTACGTCAAATTTTTGGGTCACTTTGTATAACATTCCCTGTAGCTAGGAGTGTTAGATTTCGAGATATTAATTTTTGTAGTAAAATTTTCACAGATGTTCACGGAAATCAATTTTTGGTTTGTATAAAGAGAATGGACTATACCAAACGAAGATGTGTCCATAGATTAAAAATGTAATACTAAGTGTTTCATATTTCCTGTTACATTTGACTTCTTCAAAGAGCAATAACTTTTAAGTCAAATGGAACACCCTGTATTTTTTAGTCTGTTCAATAAATACATATGCTATATATGTAATTATAATAAACAGAAACTAAACTCGCAATTATCCTTTCCTAAGTTATTCTGCACATACAAAGTTTTTGTTTTCGATTCTTGTCGGCACAGGCACTGAGTCCAAATCCCAGATAATCGGCATTTAAGCCAAAACTCTTTCGATTTTGACAACTCGTTACAGAAAAACAGGCTGCATCTTGGTCAGTATCATCTTCTTGATTGAATTGGACTACTTCATCATCTGATATTCGTCTGCAAAGTTAAGATTTTTCTTTGCTCACTCTTGCGAGTTTTGCTCTTTCCTTTTCGAGTTTTTGTTGTGTTAGTTGTTTTCCTTTTCAATATTGGTTGTTGACTTAATGACTTCCATTTTCCTTTTGTCCATGATTTTCTTCTTTTTGTTTTTATTTTGGGTAGTTCCAATAAGGAAGATATTTCTTACATTAGAATGGAGAGACTTTTTGGTCATGGTTTAACAAGTAAAGAAGAAGTACTTGGTGCCACGTCAGTTTCTTGGTGGTTTTAGATCATTTTCGAAACTGAAATTTTATCTGTCAAGGGCCAATAGGTTAGTGCAGCGAGATCAAATATCAATCTTCAAACACATTTTGATTATAAGGTACAATCCCTACTTTTTGGCATGTTTTCATAGCTCTTCCAGGTTTGGCAGATTGAATGTTTGCCTCATTGAAATTCTGTGTCACTTGATAGTGGGTTACAACTCTTCCAGGGTGTGTCTTTAACCACAAAGAAATCTGTTGATTATAGTAAGTTTGGAAGAGACCAAAAAACTCGTATCTAACGGCTGACATCTGTGAGTGCAGTGAGCGGGTAGACAGAATAATACAATACCATTTTCTTTGGCTTTTTGAAGGAAAGACAGATGTTTGTGGTGAGTGTCTATCAAAATAACTAACACTTTGCTTTGAGGACTTGGTTTTGCAAATCGTATAAAGTGGTTTAGCCATTTAGTCGTAGTGTCGTCCAACGTGTCTCATAACAAAAGCAGATAGATGCAATGGGAGATTATCAGTAGTAGCAATGGGGGCATTCAGCAGCAATAACTAGTACATTTTGCAATTACTCTCTGTACATGCAAGTACGGCGTGTACTTAGTGTAATTGCGCGCGCTTGCGGTGTGTAGACGATGTACATGTAGCGCTTTTCAATTACTCTCGGTGCTTGCTACTTTTTTAATTACTCTCGGTACTTGTGGGGTGTAATTGGTGCAACCCTTTCACCGCCCCCTTGATGAAGTAAGATGGCTGATGCATGTGCGCTTGCGGGGTGTAGGCGATGTACATGTAGTGCTTTTTCAATTACTCTCGATGCTTGGTGCATTTTTAATTACTCTCGGTACTTGTGGGGTGTAATTGGTGCAACCCTTTTCACCGCCCCTTGATGAAGTAAGATGGCTGATGCATGTGCGCTTGCGGGGTGTAAACGATGTATATGTAGTGCTTTTTCGATTACTCTCGGTACTTGCTACATTTTTAATTACTCTTGGTACTTGTGGAGTGTAATTGCTGCAACACTTTTCGCCGCCCCCTTGATGAAGTAAGATGGCTGATAGTGGGACTCGGCCATTGAGGGTGGCCATCTTTTCGAGTACTTGTTCATATGAGTGCGATGATTGGATAATTCGCCGCCCCGGTAGGTGGAGCGCAGTTAAGCGGCGATTTTGATTAGAATTGTGGGGTGTGGTCGTCTTTTCGAGTACTTGTTCATATGAGTGCGATGATTGGATAATTCGCCGCCCCCGGTAGGGGGTGGAGCGTTGTTAAGGTGGTGATTTTGATTAGGAATTATGATATATTTGATAATGATATGCAAGATGGCCGTCTATAATTACAAATCGTCGACACCGCCCCGCGTCGCGGGTGGGTTTAATTAAGCCGCACTCGAGATTACCGAACAAGTTGGAACAGGGAATTATGTCCTTTTCTAACCAAGCTATCTCTCTCTCTCTCGATGTGCAGGTGTTGGTTAATTATAAATGCATAGATTGCAACGGGTGGATTTAATTAAGATGAACTAGACAGCTAAACAAGTTGGATCCTGAAATTGCGTCTTTTTCTAACCTGTTTATCTCTCTCTAGTTGTTTGAAAGCCCAGGTGTTCCCTAATTATATATGTGCGGGGTGTAAATTACGGATCACGCTTGTGATAAAATAAAATGAAGCGGTCATTAGTTTCTTTCGAGACTTCGTGGAGGTGATTTCGGTTGTTCTTAGTGTTATGTGCGATAAAATAAGTTGTGATATAAAAATTTTATTCAGCGTGCAAAATCGCGCTCCGTTCCATTAAATTTGGATTCCCCGTCTACGACGATTGGGTTTTGTGGTGGCGGTGTTGAACAGAAAAAATCAATGGATACATTAAACACAGGGTCAACAGCAGCAAAACGCTCCGGTGGATTCGAATTCGTCGTCGTCGTCTTCGTGGTCTTTTGCCACGGAATACGACATAGCCAACGAGTCGAGACTTCTCAATTTCAACAACGCTTCGAACGAGAAGCTGGTGAACGCGACCTGCTATAAGCTAGACTATGACGATGAGGGAAAATATATAGAAATCGGGTACAGTACTTATCTGCAACTTACACCGGTAATTAGAATTTGGAACAGCCCAGAGTATAATGGTGTATGCGGTGCAAGTGGTCCACACAATGCGCATTACAGCGAT